>PYAF01002572.1:329462-362432 GCA_007407185.1 Glycine tomentella
TCTCATAATTAAGAGAAAACTCCATAGATTGTATCTATTATTTTCCTGAGGTTTTCTGATACCTGAGGTAGTCTATATTAAGCTCTTTTCAAAATATCTACCAAAATTCCTAGAAATTATAGTTTATGGTTCTCTGCCACCAACCATGTTGATAATTTGTTGTCTAAAAGTATTTTATCCAATACTCAGGTTCCCACAACTTTCTAAAGTCATCTTGGTCATTTTTGACCTAAAGGGTATTTTGGTAATTTCACCATTCATCTTAAGGGTATAATCGTTATTTCAAAAATATTCAGAGTATCTCTGCAATTGTCGCCCTAAAGGTTTTCTTGGTCATTTCCAAAGCATCCAAGGGTATTTGTAAGATTTCCTCCTTAAAATGTCTTGCTATACTACCTAGGGGTAATTTAGTCATTTATAAAATATCTAGGGGTATTTTCGTGATTTTCCCTAGATCCTTCCGTATTGCCTCTAATTAACATTTTATCCTAGTAATTGACTGTGATTCCAAAATTTTGGAGTGTTACAGAAATAATTAACATGTAACAAGCATCTTCTTACTTTCGACTATTCCAAAAAGCATCGACGAAAATTTTATTGTACTTGATTGCAAATGGGCAAATTGTGCAGCCAAGTTTAAATGCACCCTAAAACATCAGTAAAATTAGAAGATGCTTCAATTTAAACTATCAGACAACAAGAATTAGAATACAAGTCAACGGAAAGAGGAAAAGGAAAGCCTAATGTATAAATAGAAGTGTAAAACTCAGCATTTTGCATAATACAAATGCAAATGATCTTATACCTTCTTGAACATGACAGAGTAATGATTATTTACACAGGTTCCTTCAGGAAATATGAGAAGAGGGTTATTGTTAGCTCCCAGGACATGATCCCTCAATCTGAAATATGAAAAATCAGGTAAGAATAAGATTTGAAGTATATACTTCCCATCATTTTCAATTATACTTACTTCCTTGCCACAATTTCTTAATCCTTTGCCTCTGTACGATTGAACCAGATACACCCTACACTCTCCAAAATGGTGCTCTGATAATCCTGCGAATGAAATGCAGAAATGCATCAGGCATAACTTGTAATTGTGAAGTGTCAATCAAACTTGAAGGAAGGTTGAGCTGAATGATTAGATATGTCAGAAAGTGGGTTATGAGCTTAACTCAACCATACAAAACTGGCTTGTAGATTGCTCCCCCACTTGAGCGTGAGGGGGGATGTTGGAAAAACCACCTAAATTATGGTCAACCCTAGATGGGGGGTGTTGAAAGTCCCATATGATGGATAGCCGTTGGCAAAAGGGGATATGTTGAAGTCCCATATTGACTAAAGATAGCCCCGAAATAAACTATATGAGTGGGGGCAATCCTCAGTTCCTCACCTTACAAGCCAGTTTTGTAGGGTGGAGGCTCAAACCCACTTTCTGATAAGATAGTTTAGTAACAAAATATTCAATGTACTACAATAGCTGGATTACTCACATTCTCTGACTTGAAAACAAGCTTTCATTTTGAAAAGAAATTTAAAATATACTGGAGATATCTCAGAAGGAAAGCGGAATTGTGTTAGCACATAACATTTTTAAAAACTGATTCACCCAGAGATGGTATGCCACAAGCAAATACAGATAACAAAAAAAAACTATTTGATGATAAAGAAAAGGCTTCTTGTGTATTTAAAAGCCAACATATAGCACTATAAACTTACCAACCCATCCAAGATGCTTCTGCATAATAACAACAAATGCAGTCATCTGTTCTAAGATAATGAAATCAATCATGGAAGTATGATTGGCCACAAAAACCTGTTCAGTAAAGGAAAATGCAGATTATTAATAAATAACATTTACATTTTGATGGATATGTGAATAAGATTCAATATACATCAGACAAACCTGTTTTTGTCGGATACTAGGTCTTGGCCCATGGTACTTGACAACCCTAGTCCATGATGCAACAAAGAAACTGCACATCATCTCCACCAAACACCTCTGAAAGAAACAAGAATTGAGCAATTTAGAATACCTTGGTTTGATGCAAGTGAGTGTATTGAAGTTTCTATTCATCAAAGGAAAGGAAAATAGAAAGAGTAAATTAAAAGTTGTAAACATCTTATGCCATGCACTCAGCTGCATACAACATCAGTCAATTAAGTAAATAAATATTTTAAAAATAAAGGGCATAAACTATGTCCTCCAGTAAATTGGCCAAAATTCGTTCCATTCATCTAAGATGATAAAAATAACAGATTTTGTCTACTTATATTTTTATTTTTCAACATGTATTGATTTTTCCATTTGTCTACCCATTAAAGTTTTATATGTAATCTTTCAACTATTTTTCTTTTTCCTCTAAGGCCACTAGGCTGACAATCTCGATGCATATAACAAGCAAATATACCATTGGAAATTAGCTAGGCAAACTCTATGATTGAATGATTTCAAAAGTACTATCGCATCATGCATAACATGTAAGTATGTATAGAAAAGGAATAAGCTAACCTAATAGGGAACAAAATTAAATATCGAACCACAACTCATAGCACCACAAAGGAAACAAATAAACATTCCAGTTCCAAGGTTCTAGAGGATTTGACTTCAAGCACCTTGTGAATGTATCCTATCCAACATAAAATTCAGAGTCAGTGAGCAAATTTGAAATATATTTCAAAAAAGATAATGCTTAATGGCTTCAGGTGTAACACCCCAAATTTTGGAACTACAGTCAATTGATGGTCTGTATTCAAATTACTAGGGTAAAATGTTAATTAGAGGCAGTACAAAAAGATTTGGGAGAAATGACGAAAATACCCCTGGACATTTTTAAAATGACCAAATTACCCCTAGGCATTTTAACCAGATATTTTAAGGAGGAAATTTTATAAATACCCTTGGATGTTTTGAAAATAACCAGAATACTCTTAGGGTGACAATTACAGAGATATCCTGAACATTTTTAGAAATGACGATTATACCCCTAAGGTGAGTAGTGAAATTACCAAAATACCCTTTAGGTCAAAAAATGACCAGATGACTTTAGAAATTTGTGGGAATCTAAGTATTGGATAAAATGCTTTTAGACAACAAATTATCCACATGGTTAGTGGCAGAGAACCATAAACAATAATTTCTAGGAATTTTGGAAAATAGTTTGAAAAGAGCCTAATATAGACTAACTCAAGAATCAGAAAATTATAAGAAAAATATGAACATAATCTATAGGATTTTATCTTAATTATGAGAAGAATAGGTTTCCTAAATAAGATAGCTTCATAAAATAAATAATTAAAAGCAAATTGGACCAATAAGAAATTAGAATTTGGCTATTACATGTAATAAAAAAAAGAAATTTGTTGATTTGGTTCCCTAAATCAAAGCCTTGGCCGTGTGATACAAAATCAATGGAGAAAGCTTTAAGAAACTTCAAGATGGGCCACATGGAAAGTTAAGGAGCTTGGAAATTTCCCATTGGTCCAAATAGAAAGTAAGCTATCATGACTTTAGAAGAGATTTTTACATTCAAAGCTAGCATTCCAACGGAGGAAACAAATGTGGATTGCTCTCCAAGCCTTAGTATTTCACGTAAAAGAGAAGAAAAAGGGAGAAGAGTGTAGAAATTAGACACTAGTAGGAATGAGAATTACTAGCCAATGGGATCAAAGCATATGGAAAGCTAGGTTATAAATGCTTAAGAGATATTTGAAGCAAATTTTATTTTGTCTCCTTTGGCAGAATACGTGGATATTTCTAGACATTATTTCAAAGATCCCAACGGTCAAAAGTTATATATGTGAGATAAGATTATACCTTTAAAATTTTAAGAAGATCCAACGGTTAACGAATCCAGAATAAATATTTTACTAAAATGGGTTTTGGAAAATTCAAGAAATGAAGAAAGCACGAAATTCCCTTAAAAGCTTGGCTAATCCACGTACATTGGTGAAATTTGCTCTCCAAGCAAGATATGGCACGTGTACCATCAAGAAGAATGAAGAAACCTTGAGAAAAATCAAGAATAAAGGCACTTGGATGGTTAGAAATCAATAGCCATTAAGATTTGTCCATGTAGAAAGCTAGCCATCATTACCTTAAGGATATTTGTAACCAAAATCAAGCTTAATCACCCTATAAAAGGATGATAGAAACTGAAATTGGTGGCTGCCCTAAGGGAGAATAACGTGCAAACTTCCATCCTAAAGCACTTCCACTTTATTCCTTTCCAATTCACCTTTCACTCAAAGTAAAACCAAGGCCTTCCACCCTTAATTTCTCACGTGAAGATTCATGGATACTAGGAGCAAGGATTATTCAAATTCTAAAGAGAAAGAAAGGTATGGGGAAGTACTATGATAACCATGGTTTAGATATTCCTTGTGTTAGATTCTCATTTATTTCTATAAGAAATAAGCTTTGTATACCATGTGTTTGATGAAATGTCTCTAAGAATTAGAAAAGGTAAATGTATGATGATTTGGATAAGTAACTTAAATGAATGGTTATAATAAATAATTCGAATCTAATCTAGTAAGAAAGAGATTAAGTAACTTAAACTTTTATATATTATGGCTTTGATTTAAAGAAATACTTATTTTAATGTTTTACTAAAGTTTGTATGTTGTATATCAATTAGATGTGTTTATTAAAGTTTATGTGTTGATTATGTGTCATTAAGTATTTTATGAAGCTCATGTGTTGTTGGAAATTTATATGGATTGTTATGAAATTCATGTGTTGCTGAGTGTTTCTACCTTGTGTTGCTGAGTGTTTCTATAAATCTATGTTGAGTTGAGTTCTGTGTTGAATCTATGTTGAATGATTAAAGCATATGAGAAATAAATTGGAAATTAATGGTGAAGAGAAAATAAGAAATAAAGGCAATTTATTGCATACTTCATCTGCATTTGATACCTCAGAGTGGAGGTAATAAAAGTAACCTCAGAGCGGAGGTGTGTTCCACTAGAGTGGGTGGACTATCTTGACTATGGTATCATTTAACCTCAGAGCGGAGGTATATTCCACTAGAGCGGGTGAGGCTTCCCCTAGAGTGGGTGGGGCTATTTTAATTATGGTACCATTTGTTGAGAATTTGGTGAAAATCTGATATCTCAGTCATGCATCATTCTAATCAAGAATCATGCATATGTTGTGTATTCGGTCATACACTTATTATGTATTTATTATGACGTATTATTTTATTCCACTATGATTCTGTTGTTTTTATCTAACTATGTTTAACATATATACTTACCCTATTTTGTGTCGGTGGTTGACACCTGTGATAACCCCAATTTATTTGGGTGAGCAGAGGTACAGGAAAGCATAAGCTGTAGATGATGTGAAGAAAGTGTGATGAGGAAGTTTTGATGGATTATATGCTGTGATTTGTAATTTTCTGTTGGCATGTAATTTATATTAAGTCGTCTGTAAATTATTTTGAACACTATATTTGGGACTGTATAATGGATTGTATTCTTATTATAAATCAACCGTGGTGAGGAAGAATCATTTATGTTATGACTAAATTGTAAAATCAAAGCAAGAAGAAAGAAATTTTTCGTGAAATTTATAACTAAGATAATTCTAATACAAAGCAAAAACGAAATTTCATTTAAAATCAATCAAGCACGAGAGAGCAAAAGGAGGTGTTACATCAGGCTTGGACATAGAATATGGGAATAACACAGAATTATAAATATAAGAGATAAGATGATACGTGATGTATCAACGGTGCTTGCAGAAATGGAAAATAACAGTAAAAGAGAGAAAGGGAAGAGGGAATTTCTGAGAGCCACTGCTCTCCTAAGTGAGAGAATATATCTATACTCCAAATATCATAAGTGATCCCCAGGATGATTCTACAATCGTAATAGCACTTTCTTATAACAGAAATCACAGAAACACTACTAACTTCTAACAACCTCAGCAAGTACCTCACAAAGCAGAAAAACTCACATAAAAGTGAAACCACAAAGCAGAAAAACTACAAATAAACACAAAAGGTCAAAACCTCACATCTACAATGGCACGTGCTGCCTCAGATAGACTAGGAGAAATGTCTAGCAAATCACACCTGAAATATAGAAGTCGTAATCTAGAAACGGTATTGTCAGGACATTTCGGAAAAGCAGAAGGGAACACATTCAAAATGACAACTAAGAAACCCTAAAACTCTTTTTGAAAAGAGTAATCAAAACATGCCCTTAATCTCCATTCCTCAATTAGATCACGCAAATTATAAAAAATAAAAAATAAAAACTACTCCATTTTCACTGCCCTCTATTGTTCATCATCTAAGCAAGACATGGAAATGGAAATAGAGGATATACATATAGTTGGAGCTTGCCATGCCGTTCCTGTTGAACACTGGATCGAGAAGGTAAGTAATCTTCAATGTGAAGGTCCAATATAGAACTCGACATTTGAGTTTCCCAATGCCATTCATCTTCGTTACGCTTCCACTACTACCTCAAACTTGTGGTTAAACTAGACTTTTCGATCCTGAAATATGCATGGTGAAAATCAATTGATTCGATAAATATTTAAGGAGTTAAACAGATTTCACCATTCGATGCAACAATTAATTAATCAATTGTATTATCTAATTCCATAAAATTGGTTCCATGCAATTAGATAAAAATAGAAAACCCTAACGCTCCTTTTTAACTAAGAACCAAAGAATCTACGAAGAGTAATCGAACAATAATATATGAGATCACATTGGAAGGAAATCCCGAGAAAGAGAAAAATCGAAGAAAAAAAAAAGTGAAGAGAAAAAGCTCACCAATGTGGCAATAGAAAACGGATTCAGGTGAGAAATCGATGAATGTCCAGATCAAGGTCACCGAGGTCGAGCTTATTGTCATCGTCGATGCATGTCCATTGCGGCGGAGGAATTTTAGGGGTTTTAGTTTAGGGTTCTCTCTCTAATCTCTATATATGCTGCTTTGAGTGTGAGTGAGTGACTGAAACGTGACCCATTTTGATTTTGTTGGAAAGAAAATGAAACAAGGACGGTTTTACAAAAACTCATCATTGAACGTAGCTTTCTAGGACGGTTTTTGAAAAATCGTCGTCGTTGAAGTCATCAATATTACAAAATTGCCACCACAATCAGATTTAAGACAGTTCTTAAAGAACCGTCGTCATTTTGCCATCGTAGAAAATACATTTTCTGGTAATGCATCCTAAATGAGACATCCTATTTTGTTTTTGTCTTTTTTTTTTATATTGATTGTAAAAATAATTAATTTAAAAAACAAGACAAAAACAATTTAAGTGAGCGTAAAACTTTATTTAAGATAACGTATATTTATAAGTGATAAAAACAATCCATAATATATAAATAGTTTTAAAACTATCCTATTTTGATACATATATTTTTTTATTACTTGTTTCCTAAAATAGTATCCAAAAAGTTTGTATTATATGCACGTAAAAAAATTCATACATCTTCTTTACTGCTAAGTTTTACCAATTGTCAATACAAAATTACACAGATAATATTTCATCTAAACCTAGTTTTTGCTTAAGAGTCAAAAATTGGTAAATGGATAGGGGGTGGGGGGAGCTAACAAAGGTAATGATTGGAGGAATTGAATACCCTAGCCCTACTAACATAACCAAAAGAAAAAAATAGGGTTCCATTCGCAATTTTATATACTTCTTTTGACCATGTCACGGACGCAAAACGCAAATATATTTATTCGTAACATAAAGGTAGTGCTCCATTTAATTTTATTAATTTATGATTCTTGAAGATGAATAAATACAATTTCAAAAATAAATTATTTGGTATCTTTATGAATATAACACTCGTACCCACAGAGCCTTTTTCAGGGCAGAATCGTTGCCAGCTTCCTCCTAAAGCTGGATATGTTTGAATGGAAAATAGAAGATAAAGAAGTGGCAATATTAGAAATTTAATTTTAAATTGAGAGAATTATGAAATATTTTTAAAAATAAGTAAAGAGTAATTAAAAAGTTATCTGATAATATACCATTTTATTTTAAAATATTTAAATACTGATTCATTTTAAAAAATAATAACCCCTCCCTTATTTTCCTGTCAAAAGGAAAAGGATTATTCTTATATATTACTTCCTGATATAAAATTCTAAATTTAATTAAAAAATAACACTAAATAACATTTATTAATTAAACCCTTAAAAACATGGATTGATTTAATTAGAACAATTTCATGTTAATTTATGTACGTGGTGGTATACAAGATGTGTCGAGGATAGTGTTCTAAGTTTTATCTAGTTTTATATAAAGTATTACTATCCAGTATTTAAAAGCATAAAACAAAAAAATTAAAAAATATTTTTTAAAATCCATAGAAAATATGTATTCAAAATTATAGTTAGGATGCATTAAAAGTCAGTATATTGATATAAATTTTCCATATTTCTTTTGATTCACTGGCTAGACACTACAAGAAATGTTTCATGTAGTGACTGAGAAAATTTTTCAGTAGGAGTGTGTTCTTTACAGGGAAAGATGGTACACAATGAGAGAAATAAATAGTAAAATAATATGTAATTGGTATTTTTATATCCTATTCATTTTTTTCACCCTACTTTAACGGATCCTAAAATCTGTAGGTAAAAGACGTTCTAGAATGTTTTTTCTTTCTCTACAACAATGTTAATGAGATTTAAAATTAAAATCATAAGTAAACTACTTAAACTCCTCATCATTAGGCTAACTTTAATAATTATTGACTACTTTTTTTACAGAAATTATTGACTACTTAAACACTTGTTAAAATTCTCCTTTTAATACTTCTGGTACGATAAATTCTTTTTTAATACAAATGTTTTATTTTATTTCTTCAACCGAGGCACTAATTAGTATTTGCTATTTTTTTAATCTATGTCAAAGCTTTTGATATTTAACACTACCTAATCTAGACACAAAAAATTACTCATAAGATTGTGACAGCATGAATACAAATATAATTTTTCAAAACTAAGTTAAATGTGGTACTTTTAATGAATATGTCTATTTATCAATTTTAACATTAAAGTAATAATTTTATGTTTTCTTCGAAGGGAATAATTGTATGTTATTAATTCATAAAGACACATTAAAAAAATCAAATTTAATTAAAGTGTGAATAATAAATTCAGATATATGGAATGCATATGCACAAATGTCCATTACATGCCAAGCACGAAAGTTAAAAATTACAAATGACATGAGTAAGAATACAAATATTTTAGTAACACTTTATCTAAAATTGATTAGGGTTCCTTCTAGATTCATTGCGGTTGAATTTGGGTCACGTTGAAAGCAAGAAAAAAGAGAACAAAATCCGTGCTGTAACGAACGAATTGGATTCAGAAATAGTCCAAGACAACATAACCTAACCCAACTAAGGACTATACCAATTTGAAGTGCTTATTTGTATCCGAAATTATTGATCATGTAGTATAATATAATGCATAAAAATATTTATAAAAATAAATAAAACAAAAAGGACGAAAGTGAGTGTACAAGAGGTATCTATCTTCAAAGCTAACATGGCCATGAGATATTTGACCATGTTAAGACCCTCCATTTATTGCCCAATCAGATCCGCATAAAAAAAATACCCCACGCTAGAATAACCCCGTGTTGACCACTCTTTGGAATAGGCCAATGAGAAAAGCGCGTGGATGAAATAAGGGTTTGGTGAGAGTGGGTGAGAGGAAGAAGAGTAGAGAACCGCAAGTAGTGAATGATAGAGATGGGGGGCACCATGTGAAAATGCCAACACTGTGCAAAACCAAAATGGAAATTCTCTTCCTTTGCCTTCTACTGCTCATTATATTACTCTCACTCGCTCTTCACTCTCCCATCCACGTCACCATAAAAGAAAAAGAAACCCTACACAGTACACACTCTTATTCTCACTCCTATTCATTCATTCACTCACCTGGGCTTTTTTACGTCCCATCATCAGTCTCTCTCTATAAAATTAAAGAAAAGCAAAACATAATATTTCTACAATGTTGAAAGAGAATAAAATTTATCCACAAATAGTGTAAAAATTTAGAGAATTATTAGATCACAATTTATTATCTATAATAAAATTAATAATTTTTAAAATAATTATTTTAAATTAATTTAAACGATAATTTATAATTAAACAATAATAAATTTATAAACATTAAACTCATGTTAAAATCTCATCCAAATAATTCTTAAACCTCTTGTTATATCTTCTTACTATAAGTTTTAAATATATTTAAAATTTCTAAAATAATTAAAAAAAATTATTTTTATTTAATACTTATCATAAAAGAGGATTTGTAAGAAAATATAATAGGATAATTTCACCGGTAAAATTTATTTGTAAGAAAATATAATAGGATAATTTTTATTTAATACTTATCATCTTTATTAGTAGAATTTATTTTTTATTTTTAAGTCACTTTTTGTAAGATCTCTATCTTTATCTCATTTTTTTTATATAAAAAATATTTATTTATTCCAATAATCAAAATGAAATATGACTTTTACATAAGTACACCAAGTCACCTCTCTCCAATGCATAGCATAAACATAAGAACCAATTTTTGTCATAAGAATTTGATGTAAATCACTCTGTCTTACTTTAATTCGGACCAATTTTAGGTTGAAATTTGCATATCAATTGAGCTAGAAACATATCGTTAACTTTTACATGTTTCTCTGCCTATAGAACTCGGATTGGAACGATTCTCAAATGAGGTGAAAGAGGACGTTCTAAAACACAATTTAGACACAAGAAACACCGAAAAAGGATAAGTAAAAGGAGAAGTATGCAAATAAGAAATCAGACAAAATTACAGATTAACAATACAAAAAATTAAACAAGGAAACAAAAAATATGAAAGGAAGAAGCAGATAGGTGCCACAGCCCACAAACAATTATGTTTGATAAGCCTTGAGGATCACCACAATAATTGAACAATCCTTGATAAGATCAAATGGTTCAAGGAAGAATCCTAACATAGACAATTCTCACGTTTCAATGATAAAATTCAACAAAATTCTCTTGTCTATTCATTTCAAAAATGATTTATACAAATTGTTTCTCATACACTTGATGGAAAATTAAAAAAAATCTCAATATTGTAAGCATAATTAAAGTGTCTTAGTGCTTAAGTAAGACATAATTAAGCTTGAGGGCACTTTTTTTCCAACTTACGCCCTGCCCAAAAATATACATATATATATATATATATATATATATCATATTAAGAGTGTGTTTGTAAGACATTTTAGTTAATTTTAAATTTTTTATTGACTAAAAGTTTTTAACTTTTATCGGTGAATGAAAAACTAAAGACAACAAACAAAATAGAAAAGCCAAAAGAGAAAGAACTATGTCCTAAGATAACATATTCCTAGAGCATCCGCAAGTATAAGGGGACTGAGATCATTGTTAGATATATCTGTTAGAAGTGGCTAATGTGATTTAAACAAGTCAAATATAAGAAAGGCTAAAAGATAATTTTGTTTATTAGTGGCCTAATCAGTGGGAGGTTATTGATGGACCATATAGTAACTTGCTTGATGGGGGCAGTCATAAAAGGACTAGGGTAAAACCCTTCATATATGCTTGTTAAGAAAAAGTTCTGAGTTTTTGCCATCAAGAATTGAAGAGGGGCCTAGAATAAGAGGGTGAAGAGATTGAGAAAAACCATTCTGCATTAAGAGTTCTCAACCAGTAGTTTGATATCAAAAGTCATTCCATTTGTTGTCAAAAGCCATTTTGTTGAAAAGGCTCTCAGTCAAGACTTGTTGTTATTAAGAATTGTTGTCATCAACCATGGACAAATGTTAATGTCCTCATCATTGTTTACTAAATGTGAAACTTGTGAATTCTTAAAAATCTTATTCATGTTATCGATGTGATTGTTATTGAGCATCAAATTAAATTAATGTTTACACGACTTATTCATGTTATTGACGTGACTAATGTTTACATATTTATTCATGTTATTGATGTGACTAATGTTTACATGTGGTATCATAGCCTGATTTAAGAATTTATTATTTTTCATGTTATTGTTTATCAATCGGTCGATGTTAAAATTTATAAATTATTGTTGACTGGTGGATCGATTTTCTTGGAGATATGATGAAATAAAATCAATTTGAAACCCTTAAAGAAATCTGTGTTTCTATTCCCAACAATCCTTTTTGTGGTTTTCGAAACGTAAATTATACATATGGATTTAATGCCTTTTATATAATCGTGTGTGTGTATATATATATATATATATTATTAAATTGTTTATGTATTCATATCATTGTCACATGTTTATTCTTTATGGATAAAGGTTCATTATTATTAAATTATATATGTGAAAGTGACCTTTATATGAAAGGATTGAAATGGTACTTATCATTCAATTGGAATATATAATATTGCCTTTGATAGAGTATATCCGTGTTACTGTATTGTTGAGTGGTTTTTCATCAAATGTGTTGATGGTCCAATTTTATATATACGTACTACTGTTATTGTATTTTGGAACATGAACTGAATGGCTGTATGAAATTTCCTCGTAGCAATGTGAAATATGTATGGTCTGGAATTAAAGTATGGAGGATTATCTAGTCACAAAAGTGGCCAAATCCGTAATAATTGTTTTTAATTCTAAACATTATAGATATGTTTTCAATTACCCATGACTATGATTCTATGAATAGTATATAAAAAATTACAGCTTATGTTGTGGGTACATTGAAGTTCATTATTATATGACAGTTAGGGATCAACCCAAAGGATGATTGTTTAATTTATAGTAATGAACATGAACATTGATATTGTAGGTACACTTCTAGTTTTATTTAAACATCCAAAGATGGTTAATACTTCTAGTTTGGGTATGCATCATTGTCAAATTATATGAAATCTTTATAGCATCATTATTATTGAATATTGCATATTGATGGATCCTCAAAGGTGAACATTAATATGTATTTATGAAGTATGTTTGAAATTATGAAGCATGTTAATATATAATACATTCAAAGCATTAATGTTTTCTATTGCTTGCAGTACTGATTGTCTTGCATTCCCAACTCTCAACTGTGTTAGTACTGATGCCTAGCACTTATGAAGAAAAGACCCATTATCGAAACTAAGAAAGGTCAAACAGACTGAGTTTGTTATGTATGCAGCATAGCTGGCAACATTAAGTCAACTCTTCCACAAACTGAAAGTGCCCAAGAAATGTTGAAAACTGTGGAAGAGCACTCCCAAACTGCTGACAAGACTATTGTTAGGACATTAATGAGTACCTTGACCACCATGAAATATAATGGTTCAAGGACTATGCATGAGCATGTGATCGTATTGGGGCATGACTTAAGTCATTGGGAATGAAAGTGGCTGAAAACTTTCAGGTACATTTTATTCTGAACTCATTGTCGTCTGAGTATGGTCATTTCCAAAGAAGTATAAATACCATGAAAGACAAATGGAATATATGTTAGTTTAGGAGGAGATCAAACATTAAACCTGGGAAGTCACTCCATTCATTATGTTAAGAAACAAGGAGCTGAAAAGAAAGGTATCAAGAAACATGAGAAGAATGGAAGAGGAGATGTAAAGATCAATGAGAGTTCCTCTTTTAAGATTCACAAGACGGAACATAAAAGAAACATATGTTATTTTTGTGGTAAGACTGGGCATCTCCAAAAGGATTGCTCAACACGTAAGACTTGGTTTGAGAAGAATGGTAAGTTTGGTGTTTATGTATGTTATGAATCAAACTTAGGAAGTTCCTCATAATAGTTGGTGGATTGATTCTAAATGTACAATCCATGTTTGTAATGAGATGAAGGGATTCCTTACAACCCACAACACAAGACCAAATGAAAAGTTTGTCTTCATTGTCAATGGAAGCTATTGGAACTTATCATTTAATCCTAGACACTGGACATCATATGGACTAATGGAAGCTCTTTATGTACCTAGTAAAACTAGGAATTTGGTTTCTTATCCAACTTGATAAAGCTGGATATCCTTTTAAATTTGATAATGGATGTTTTAGTTTGTTTAGATATAACTATTTAATGGGTAATGATATGTTGTGTGATGGATTATATAAGTTGAATCTTGATAATCTTTTTGCTGAAATATTTATAACGATGCATCATATTGTCGATACTAAACATTGTTTGGTAAATGAAATATCTGCCTACTTATGGCATAAACCCTTAGGACACATTTCCAAGGAAAAAATGGAAAGATTAGTAAGGAATGAAATCCTTCCGGACTTAAATTTTAGTGATATGAATGTTTGTGTAGATTGTATTAAAGGTAAACAAACAAAGCACATTTAGAATATGTTTGATTGAGATGATAAAAATTATATTATCACTTTTCTTTTTTAATAATCACAATTAGAATATATTTGATTGAGATGATAAAAATAAAAGAAAAATATTTAAATTAAAGTAGAATGTAAAAATATTAAAAAGTGTGAGAATAAAACACATGCAACCATTTTATTTCTTTTTTATTTGTTTAGTTTGTTTTTCCTCTATCAATCACATTCTTAAATTATTTGACTTTTCCATAGAATCTCAAAATATCTAAAAAAAATTAATCCTTTGAGCAAGCTAGCCAATTACACTTAAAACTTCAAAATTATTGTTTATTTTATTTTGAAAAATCTTCTTGAATTGTTAAAGTAAATTTAGCAGTGTGAGAGTTTGAGTAATATGTAAGACATCAACAACCTCTAACACCAAATACCAAATACCAAATACATGCAATTATTGTAAAATATATATATATATATATAACAAAAACTCTTCCTCAAGGTATACAAGCGAGAATCTCTGGATAATACATTTATTATTTTTCACATTTTTTTTCTCTTTCACTAGTATTAGTATTAATTAAGTTCGATTTTTTTTAAGTTTAATCGACATTCCAAATCTCTATATAAATATTAAAGAGTGAAAAAATATGAGATGATAATTAAAAAAATTTATTTGTTTGTGTATGATTAAATTTTTTTCTACTTTTTTTTTTTTTCTATTTGACGCTGAAGTCTGAAGACCAAACCAAGCAGTAAAACACTCCCTTCCCCCTTTCCTCTCTCTCCTTTTCTTTCCTTCTCACTAAAAAGAGAACAAAAACCAGAAACCCTTTCTCCGTTAAAGCATCTACCTCAAACCCTCATCACTCTCATTCATTCATCATACTAATCCTCTTTCCTTTCATTTCCTATATACCCCAAAGCAAAAACAAAAAAAAAAAATCACATAAACCTCATTTCCTCAACCTCAATCCAACACAACAAAAAATCAAAAACAAAAAGATCTCACACACACAAAAAAAAAAAAAGAGTTACCTAAATTGAACCTACTCCATTAGTTTCTACAAGCTCTTGATCATGGACTCAGCATCAGGGGAGGCCCCACCACCACCCCAACCCACTTCACTAGAAGCTCCACCACCATCAGGCTCTTCAGCTCCAGCCACATCAGCAGCACCACCACCACAACCCGAAGGATCATCGTCAGCGCCGCCGAGCCGCTACGAATCGCAAAAGCGACGAGACTGGAACACGTTCTTGCAGTACCTGCAGAACCACAAGCCTCCATTAACGCTTGCACGGTGCAGTGGCGCACACGTCATTGAGTTCTTGAAGTATTTGGACCAGTTCGGAAAAACCAAGGTTCATATCACGGGGTGTCCGTATTTCGGGCACCCCAACCCTCCTGCGCCCTGCACCTGCCCTTTGAAGCAGGCTTGGGGAAGCCTTGACGCGCTCATCGGGCGACTCAGGGCGGCCTACGAGGAAAACGGAGGTCGCCCTGAATCCAACCCGTTTGGCACCAGGGCTGTCAGGATTTGCCTCAGGGAGGTAAGAGAAGGTCAGGCTAAAGCAAGAGGGATTCCTTATGAGAAGAAGAAGCGAAAGAGGACCACCATGACGGTGTCCGCGCTGAGCCGTGGGGGTAGTAGTAGCAGTGCAGTTGGTTCTACCAGTGGCGGTGGTGATACCACTATTGGTGGCGGAGCTGGTTCTAGTGCTAGTTTAACTTCTACAACAACTGCCACAGCTAATGTTACTACAACCACAGTATAATTTTAATATTTTTTTTTTACATTATTATCTATTTTTAGTTTTCTAAGGAAATTAATTGTGAGTACAAGGCTTATATAAATTAAGTTGCATATTTTATTATGACGATTTTCCATCAACGAAATTTAGGTGTATATATTAATTGTTTATGTTTCATGCGCAATCATTCTTATCTCGATGAGCTATTGAGCCATAGTATTATTCGTAATGTCATTATTCTCATGCTAGCTTGCTGTAGTGGCACTTCATCACTAAGTTTCTTCCCATTTGATATATTTTGCTATGTGTGTGTGTGTCTATATATATATATATATATATATTAATTTGGTATTGTTTTTGGGAGGAGATGGTGTTTGATGCTTATGTTAAGATTTAAGGAGTGAATCATCAACTATAGAGGAGTGTTATAGGAATGAACTTGTTGCTAGAATAGACAACTCCATGAGCATTTCATTTTCATGAACTTATAATTCTTTGTTTTCATTTCTGGTTCCTTTGTGGGGTTTACTGTTGGAGAGCGAAGGAGAGAACTCAAACGCTGTTGCTACAACTTTTTTTTTTTCCTTCTCACTATGAAGTATATATTCCTATGATGCCATTAAGGAAACTAGCAAGCTAGCACATCGTTTCTCTTTTTGAAATGACATTTCGTTTTTGTCTTGACTTGGTGAAACTCCAAACAGTTGTGTGTGTATACATATATACACAACAATTTGGCCAAATTTTGAACAATGGGAAAGAAAAAATATTAAAAAAATCACAATGATGTCTTAATCCGTGATAGTCACCCTGCAAAGTTAGATAGATGAGAGGGCTATATCATAGAATTGACCCTTTCACTATGATAATAATCATAATCATTTAAGTATTGAAGGGTAGATAATTACTAGAATTTTAATTTTTTTTTTCCCTCGTCGTTGTTTTATAGTGGTGCTGGCTAGTAAGATGGTAAACAACACATAGAATGAGTCAATTAGAAGGCCTAATCCTTCTCCATACTACTCCATGCAACACTGTTCAATGGTCCCCGGGTTTCTATATACCTTGATATCTGCATGTCTTCACCAGTGATACACACGTGTGCTTACCATTTTACAACATTTTTTTGAGCTTCTGTTTCAGGTGCCCCTTCGCAACATGATCTAAGATTTTGTGTTCATAAGATTTTGTTTTCCAGCTTTAGAATTTTGGCTTTTTTTTTTTTTTTTTTTTTTTTTTTTTTTTTTTTTTTTTTTTTTTTTTTTTTTTTTTTTTTTTTTTTTTTTTTTTTCTCTTGGCCTAGTTAAGTTAATTTCGAGATTTTATTATCTCTTTCACCACCTTCCCCTCTCCTGTGTCTTACCCTTTCTCTCTCTTACGATACCTATAATTGACATATCTTTCCGTGAAAACAACACGATGCTAGCATCAACGAAAAAAAAAAAAAGTAATGCCTTGTGATTGCTGCTCATTTTTTATTTTGGTAACCACCACCTAAGTGTGAAAAGGATAATTAGCCAACTATCATTTGCATTCTATATTTATGTTGATTGTACTATTACTCATTCATTTGTATTATATCATAACGAAGCCATAATTTATTTATTATGTTCCATTTGTTATAATAGCATAGACCCACCAGGCCCCTCCAAAACAAATCCACGTTTTTTAATGTTAATTTGGAATTTTGGACCCATATATCCACTAAAATCATGATCCATCTACTCATGATAATGTACACCGAAATTATTTCTTTGTATTACTTTTTTGTTTGGTCCTTTTTCTGGCATTATTTTTTATCCTTCTCTCTCCAAAAACAAATATTTCATATACTTTTGAATTTAACAAGAACTTTCGCTTTCTGGCCTTTTGTGGAGCCACATAATTTCGTGTAGGGAACTTTATTTCTCACTCTCTTTTGTTTTTTCTTTATTATATGTGTGGTGGCCACTTTAACCATTTCGATTTCTAAAAAGTCAAAAAGAAAAATTGGATATATCCCTTCTTTTTCTAAAAATGATATAAAATTCATAAAAACCCATTTTCTTTCTTTCTATCAATCTTTCTACATTAATTCACTGATTACACTCTCTTTTCTTTTCCAGTTTTATCCTAAAAAATACTACATCCAAAACGATGAAATAAGAATTGTCCTTTTTATTCACGTATACTTATTTATTTTATTTATTACACAACAGTACATGGGTCAGTGAGTTCTGAAGAGAAATAAGTGCAATGGACCAATATCACCAGGTTCGTGAGGGGAAAGGGAATCCCACTTAAGTTCTGAATTTTTTTGCCTCTCTTGTCGCCATATAGAATGGTAGTATAGTATACCGCTACATTGGCCAAAACAAAAAACAGCATATGCTTCATTTATGAGAGATGGGTGGGCGTTTTCTGTTGGGTGGGATTCGATTAGATTTAGGGGTCGTTTTTTTTCCTTATTCTTAAGGCACCTGCTTCTTGTGATGGTCTCAGACAAAGACCATTTGAAAAGGGCCATTATTGACGTTATGGATTGGAAAAAACGAATATGTACTTCAAATTTGTTTATATTACTTTACCCATAGCCTACCCATCATCCGTGATTGATTGTTGTGCAAGTAGTAGTAGACCCTTGACCCTAATTAAAATAAATTAACTCCATTTGTAACTCATTATGGGAGCTAGGATTTTACTCTTTTTCTCCTAATAATTTAAGGGTCTAGTCTCATATTATATATAGATATGAATCCTGATGTGTTTAATTTTATATAAAATTTTACTTATTTAATGAGTAAATAATTTATGCATTAATAACATAAAAATACTTTATGTTATTGGTTTTAAAAAAATTACACTATATGTATGATTTAAAAAATAATTATTATAAAATTCAATAATTTTTTTGTTGTGCATAACTCATATTCTGTGGACATACAAAGGCTAGGGCAAATTCTGTTTGCATAATCAATAATCACTCTACTCTCGAAGACGTAAACATGATTGTTAAATCTCGTTAAATCTTGTGTTCATGTGTGAGTGTTAAATCTCCTTAAATCTTGTGTTCATGGGTGTATGTTGATGGGTTTGAGAATTCTGGTTATTTTTCTAACACTTGTCATAAGTAGCTATTTATGATATTAAATAACAGTGTAAATATTATTTACATTAACTACTATAGTTTGAGAATGCCCATCAAAGAAAATTGAAAAAAAGAAGTACAAAAGGCTTGAGCTAAGTAATAGGTATATACTTCCTCCGAATATTTGAAATTTAAGATTTTTGTAGAAATATTAAGGAATGCAACTAATTTGTTGAATTTCAAAGAAAATATTAAATAATTTTATTATATGTCCTTTTATATCTCTAATTAATGATTCATTTATCCTTTCTATACACTACTTTCACTAAATATTTATTAAGAATATTCTTAAAAAAAATATTTAATGTAGTATTAATTTTGTAAAATAACATATATTTTAAAATTAACGTTTTTCTTTAAAACATCATATATTCTAAAATGGAGGAAATAATAGCTAATAAAGAGTTGAAACCCACATGGCATTGTTTATAGTCACAGAAAATGAAGAGAGTACACAGTAACACGTGGGGTATAGTGTCCCCAGCATGCAGCAACTAGAGCCATATATTTACGTGCACATATTTGCAAACAGATGGGGTGCATTTGTGATGACAATTAATACTAGTGTACCAAGATGGATGGGGATGGGTCTTGGGTTGGGCAAAATTTCGATCCATTGAGGGGGGTGGGGTCATTGTTGGGGGGGTTGGGGGGGGGGGGGGGGGGGGGGGGGCTCTGGTTGCAGGGGCAGTGGTACGGTGGTGCTGTCCCTTGGTTGTTGCCTTTGCATTGTAATCCTGTGATGGTTTTCAAAACTACATCAATCATTAAGCTATTGTTTTGCCAACGCGTGGTGGTGGCCTCTTGGTTTTGCCCTTTTTCGCATATTGTGTGTGTTTGACAGTAAGTTTCAGGTATATTTTGCGTGAAAAACACCACTACTGTCTGCATATATACTCATCACTACATAATAACCCTGTGCTCTTGGAATTATTTTTTCCTCCTTCTGGTCCTGCTGCCTTTGTGTGTGCTCGTGGGTACATTGTGTTTTTGTTTTTTCTTATCTAAAGAAATCAAAGATAAAATTAAAAAATTTATAACATTTATATATCTTATTCAATCAATTAAACTAGATTAATTGATACTAGACTATTCAAAGATCATAAAGATCTAAAAACACTCCATGAATGAATTGAAGGGTCCAATGACAAAGTTCAAAGTTAAGTTTCTACAAGAAAAGATGATCAAGAGAATCTAGGCTCGACTAATTATCAAAGACAAGGATAGAGGATGTCATAAGGAGTTAAATTGGAGCATATTAAAGATTGTTGAGCAGTTCGCTTAGTGCGCATGTCGCGCTTATCACAATTCTTGACAAAGAGTTTTTTGGGCTTAACGCGCATGACTCGCTTAGTGTGCAACGTCTGCGAGGATTTTCGTATTTCCTGTTTATTTGTGTAATGGGCATCAATGTGGATGAAATAAGTCCAAACTATGCGTTTTTAGGTTTTATTTTCTTGTTTATTTATATAATGGGCTTCAACGTAGAGTGAAATAGGCTCAAACTATGTGTTTTTGGGTTTTATTATAGGCTTAGCTTTATAAGTACTCAGATAGTACTATTTTTGGCATAACTTTGGTTAACGAAATTAAACATTTGCTTGAATTGAGAATTTAGCATCTTCTTGGTTCTTCGTTGAACCCAAATCGATTCTTATTAAGGAAGTTTTCCTTTGTGGCGAATCTTTCTCCGACTTATCACTCCACTACGGATCGTGGTGTCATTCATTACCATCTTCTTAATACTCTCTATCTTTTGTTTTTAAGTTCTAAACAACTATCCATGGAGTCTTGAAATCTGCATTAGGAAACGATTCAATCCAAGCGTTTATGCCTTGGTCATCATCATGTAGTAATCAGAGCTTGAATCCGGAGAGCAATTCGAAAAGATTTATATCAATTAGGTGCAATTTTTGTTTTTTATTTTTTTATTTTTCCAGAAAATTAAATTCCTTTGATTGTTTGTGTTTAATTTTGCATTTCTTGTGTGTTTTTATAAGTTTATCTTGCATTTGTCTTCAATTACCCTATCTTTTTGTTGAATTCGAAGTTGATTTGGGTAAGGGTTGTTCTTCATGTTCTTCGTGTTCTTCATGAAACTCATAGCACTACTGAAAAATTTTTAAGTTTTATCTTTAAAATTTTGTCTGGAGAATATTGGGGTGTTTGTATAAATATCAAAAGTTTATGATCCTAAAAGAAAAAATACGAAGGACCAAAGAGCAAATATTAAAAAGTATTTTGTGATCAAAATGAAAATATCATAAAATATGAGGATCCAAGTGTGAAAAAAAAGTTCAAAAAAAATTTTAATATCTAGTACTTTCATCTTGCATTTTTTTTATATCTTCCTATTTGTCTTGTTTGGCATTCCTTTTGAATTATACTTTCTTTTTTAGCTTTTATTGTTTGTCTTCTAAATTTCCAAGGTTTTGTCTTAGAATTTTCTTACTTTCTTGACCTCTTAAGTTGAGTTTAGACTTGTTTCATCTTTCACTTTGGATACCTCTTGAATTGAAATCTTTGATTGATCTCAAGTGCTAAAGAAGAGATATAGAGTGAAAAAAAAAAGACAAGAGTGAAACTTATAGAAAAAGTTTTACAAGTGTGAAACATGGGTGTTGAAGATTGTAAACACTTAGTGAGTGATAAGGTCTAATATTTTTGTTTTACCAACCTTTTCTTGTAGCAATGGTGTCCAGAAGTGATAGTGATTCACCTTCCCCTAGATCTGCTAGACTAATGGCTTCATTGGTTAAGCAAATAGATAAGTTGCAAAGAAATGTTGAGAAGAGGATGAGAGACGAATTTGATGAGATACAAAGAAGCACTCAAGAATTGAGTGGGAGAATGAAATAGAGAGGATAAAGCCTCATAGGTCACCTTATTATTCTCAAGGGAGTGATGATGAGTATGAAGATGGTAGAAGACATAGGCATAGGAGGAATATGGATGACATGGATGATGTAAAGGTCAAAATTCTCAAGTTCTTAGGTACTTATGACCCGGAGGCTTACCTTGATTGGGAAGATGAAAGTGAACCAAATTTTCAATTGCAACAATTTTTGTGAAGAAAAGAAAATGAAGTTGGCTAGCTCAGAATTTGATGGATATGCCTTGGTGTGGTGGCATCAAGTCCAATTGGATAGAGACGGATTGAGAAGACATAGAGCGGATACGTGGGAGGTAATGAAGAGAATCATGAGGGAGAGATTTGTCCTACCTCAATATATAAGGGAAATGCATAACAAGTTACAAAGGCTCTATCAAGGAAGTAAAAGTGTTGATGATTATTACAAGAAGATGGAGAATTCTTTAATAAGAGCAAACATTGAAGAGACTAATGAGGCTACAATGGCTAGATTTTTGAATGGTTTGAATAGGGACATTCAAGATGTTGTAGAACTTCAAAGCCACAACACCCTGGATGAACTTGTACATAGGGCTGTGAAAGTGGAGCAATAATTGAAGAGAAAACAAGCCTACAAGAAGCCTTCATATGGTTATTCATCTTGGAAGGATAAGGACACTTCCAAGAAGGAGGGTTCTTCTTCACAACATATTGAAAGGAAGTCTTCAAGAGGTTATCCTACTTCTCCTACTCAACCCTCTTCCAATAAATCTAGTTTTATTAAATGTTTTAAGTGTTTGGGAAAAGGTCACATTGCATCCGAATGTCCTAACAAAAGGTTTGTGATTGTGTTGGAGAATGGAGAGGTGGATAATGAGTCATCTAAGAGTTCTCATAGTTCCTCTAGTGAAAGGGTGGATGATGGTTTTCTTCAATCGGAAGAGGAAGATCTTTGATGGTAAAAAGACTCATGGGAAGTTTGTGCAAAGATCAAGATGATACACAAAGAGAAAACATTTTCTATTCTAGATGCTAGGTAAATGGAAATGTTTGTTCTCTAATCATTGATGGAGGAAGTTGTACCAATGTTGCAAGCACTAGATTAGATGAGATGCTTGGTTTAAAAATTGCCCCTCACCCTAAACCTTATAAGTTACAATGGTTGAGTGACAATGGTGAGTTGGTTGTGAATAAGCAAGTGTTACTTATATTCTCCATTGGAAAGCATGTTGATGAAGTGCTTTGTGATATGGTTCCATTGAAGCTGACCATGTGTTGTTTGATAGACCATGGCAATATGATCCAGATGTTATCCACAATGAGGTCACCAATCGATATTCTTTCTTATATAAAGGTAAAAAGGTAGTTCTCTCACCTTTGTCTCCAAGTGAGGTGTGTGAGGATCAAATAACAATGAGATTAAAATAGGCATGGCAACGGGGCGGGGCGGGTATTGCATTCCCCGTCCCCACCCCCGCCCCCGATCCCCGTCAGGTTTTAAAACCCATCCTCATCCTCGCCCCCGCTGGGGGTCGGGTTTTCCCCACCCCGCCCCGTCCCCGCTATTTAATTAAAATTTTAAAATAAAAAATAAAATAACTTTTTTATTGAAAATCAGACAAAAAAGTTAATTACGTAACAAAATAATAATAATAACAAACCCACATTTAAAATATGGGATCATAATTTTAAAATTATAAAATAAAATCAATCAATTCAATTAAAAAAATTAGAAAATAATATATTTTTTATTTTTTTAATATTATTTATTATGGGGCGGGGGCAGGGCGGGTATTAGTAACCCCATATCCGCCCTCGCCCCCGCTTTTGGTTACCGGGGAAAACCCGAACCCGAACCCGAACCCGAAAAATTCAGTTTTTTCCCATTAAAATCGGGGAGGATTCAGGCGGGTACCCACGGGTTCAGGTCCCGCTGCCATGCCTAGATTGAAAAGAGAAAAAGAAAATAATATCAAAGAAGAAAAAAAATCCTTTAAGAGAGAAAAGCCGAAAAGAAAAAGATGGCAAAAAGAGTGAAAAGAAAGAACAAAATAAATAGAAAAAAAGAGTGAAAAATAATTAGTGATAAAAGAGAGTTTGTTCATCAAACCTAAGGAAGTAAAAAGAGTGGTGCTAGCTAGACAACAAATGTATTTACTCATTCCAAATTATACGTATTTGTCTTCTAGTGCCCTTAATGTAAGACCCTGACTCCTAGCGCAGATGGCGTGGGAATCCGCACGGATCGCGCCAGAGGTCCTGCTGAGAAAACCATGTTTGGTATGTGGCGCGATCAGCGCCAGGGTTGGCGCGAGTGGCGCCATGAGTTGCAACCGGCGCGGATGGCGCCACAGCTGGCGCGAGTGGCGCGGGAAGTGGCCTGGAATATTCATTTCCCCTGGTTTTCCATGCGACCAGCGCCAGGGTTGGCGCTGGCGGCGCCAACTGGGTTTTGGAAGTTGGCGCGGATAGCGCGGGGTTGGCGCTGATGGCGTCATAGGTTCTGGAAGTTGGCGCTGGAGGCGTGGGTTCACGCGGTTGGCGCTACATGGTCGGCATAGTTGGCACGGGTAGCACCAGGGCTAGCGCGGATCGCGCCAGACCTCTGGCAGGCCCAGTATATAAAGGGGATCACGTTTTTAGAAGAAAAAATCTTCTCTTCTTCTTTCCCCAGCGCCCAGCAACCATGGGAGAGGTTCCCAAGCTTCCATAACCTTGCTTTGTGACCCAAAGCACTTCCTAAACCCATTAAACTTCCTAGAAACCTTGAGAGAGCTTGAATTCTTCCTCCATCCCACCAAAAATCCCTTTGTTTTGAGAAACCCCATTCTCAAGAGAAGTGAAGAAAACTCGAGTTTGGCGAGGAACGACGGCTACCCACGGACACCCAAGCTTGGAGGAGTGTCCCAGAGGCCTTCTGTGTCGCCATTGAGGTAAGAAACTCGAGATTCCTTGGTTGATTTGTGATTTGGGGGTTTTGATGAATAGTGACCCACTTGTGATAGAACTAGAATTAGCTCTGGGTCCAGTTGAGAGATGTGTTTAAAATGATGAGAGGAGGAAGGATTAGCTTTCAGTTTGTGATTTGGTGAATGTTGGTTTTGGTTCTAGGTTGTGCATGTGTGACTTGGATTGAGTCACTTGATTTGAGACATGCAAGAGCCTTGTTGATGGGCTTGAGGTGCCTGAGAGGCCATGGAAATGGTGTCTTGTGAGTCTAACCGTTCAAGCCCTATGGAAACCCATGAGTTGTTGGGTTGTGTGAGCTTTGAGCTCATTGTGAATGGCTTGTGTTGAGTCTGTGATGACTCTGAGGCCATGGCTGAGTTGAGATAGACCACTGAGGGTCTATGGAAAGGCTTGTGTGTGATGAGCCGATGAACCTTAAGTTCGATGACTTGAGGTTGATAGAAAGGATTGTGGTTCCTTTCTTTCTGGCAGTTGATGAGCTTGTAGATGTTTATATGCTTGTATGGTCTGTAATGTGCGTTTGTATGCCTTGGTTGGGCTTGACACAACGGGTGTCAGAGACGCAGGCCATAGTTCGAGGTTGAAGCTGTGAGGCACAGCTTGCCAGGTAAGCTCATCGTTCTGAGGATTAGTCCCTTATGCTTGTTTGCCACCCAAGTGGGTGATGATGGTGTTTTATGGAATTGATATATGTATATGTATATGCTGTATGTTCAAGGCCAATGAGACCTAGTCTTGATGTTTGGAATGGACTGGACACCGGAATGGTGTCATAATGTGAATATATATATGTGCTTAAACCCTAGGATAGACACTGAGATAGTGTGAGGGTGAATGATACATCTGTGATTACAGCTGTGAATGGCCTTGGGCCTGATGATGGATCAAGAGGATACTGGGATAGTATCCGGCTATATGAGATTTCCTAGCCAGAGGAAGAGTTTGAGGACTCACTGGGAATGGCTGATACTCCCTGTGAGGTGCCACTGCTCTTCACCTTAAGTCCTAAGGACGGATTGCCCTGTATGGATGTTCCTCCTTAGGCAGAAATTATGAAAGCCCTGAGTGGTTATCCTCAGGCCAGTTTCTGAAAGTCCTGAGGGATCAAGTGCCTCCGGTGTGAGATGATCTCTCTCAGGCAAGTGGTTGAAAGTCTTGGGAGATTGAGTGCCTCCTGTGTGGGATGATCTCTCTCAGGCAGCGGACTGACGTCTTGAGAGATGAGTGTCTCCGGTGTGGGATGATCTCTCTCAGGTGTGTGATTGGAAATCCTGAGGGATGAGTGCCTCCTCTGTGAGATGATCTCTCTCAGGTAGTGGATTGATAGTCTGAGGGATGGAGTGCCTTCGGTGTGGGATGATCTCTCTCAGACCGTGATTGGAAGTCCTGAGAGATTGAGTGCCTCTTGTATGAGATGATCTCTCTCAGGCAGTAGATCTGGAAGTCCTGAAAAATGAGTGCCTCCAGCGTGAGATGATCTCTTTCAGGCATATGTTTGTGAAGGTCCTGGAGATGATTTCCCTATATGGATGTTCTTGCCCAGGCCTGACTGTGTACAGATATGTTGTATCTCTAAGAGAGGGCATCCCGAGGGGATAAGGGCCTAGAGCCTCTTAGATGAGCCATATCTGTTTGAGTAAAGTCCTGAGGGGTGCCTCAAGCAAGATGCTATACAGTTTATGAGGCGATGCCTCTCTAGTATAGAAAGTGTCCAGTAGTTGACACTTATGTTTTAGTACTTCTGGGAGACGATTGTGAGAGCCAATGATTGGTTGTTATACCATGATTTGTGTTTTGGCTCTGTGAGATTATGTTTAGATGGTTGTGAGAGCCAGTATGAGGTGGAATGCCTCTGATGCTGATAGTATCCCGTGATATACTCAGTAGCCGGATTATGAAAGCCTGGATAATGTCCTAGGCTTGTTTATAGTTTTGTATATGTGTATGCTTGGAGGTGAACCAGGGTAAGGGAGGATCTCCCAGAACCCTGAGTTTACTGAGATGTATGTCTCACCCTGTGTGGGGTTGTGGTTTTCAGGTGTTTCCTCTAGCGTCTAGCGGAGGGAAGAGACCATAGGGCAGGAGGCCCAGTAGAGTGTTGCTGGAGTGGTCATGGGCTGCAGTTGAAGATCAGAAGAGTTTAGTTTTCTTTTTTGTACTCCCTGTGTAGGGAAAGGGTGTGTGTACACCCATAATGTTGTATATATGATGTTGTGCATATTCTGATGTATAACCACAAGTGTGGTTTAGACTCTGAGATGTATGTATATGTACAGACCCTGATGTATAAGATGATGTTTATTCCTCCTGATTATCTCTATTTAGATTTATATGTTTCTACCTATGTTGTTTTGTGTTTGTGTTACCTGGATCAGCAGGGGCTCGTTTTATGATGCTTTGTGATGTGGTTTTAAATTCCATGCATAATGTAATCAAGAAAATCGATTCTTACGCTTCCGCACCGCTGATATTTAACGCTGATAGCGCGTTACTGATATTGTTGATGATAATACTCCGGAGGCCTATGGGGTGTTACACTTAAGTTGCTTCAAGGTTTTGATACACTTTTAAAGGCGTTTGAGGATGTCTTTCCACAAGACATACCCCATGACTTGCCTCCTTTAAAAGGAATTGAGCATCAAATTAATCTTGTTATGGGAGCTTCACTTCCTAATAGGACTGCCTATAGGAGTAATTCGGAAGAAATCAAGGAGATTCAAAAGCAAGTTGAAGAGTTGATGCAAAAAGGATGGGTGAAGGAAAGCTTGAGCCCATGTGCAATGCCGGTCATCCTAGTCCCCAAGAAAGATGGAAAATGGAGGATGTGCATGGATTCTAGATCCATGAACAACATCACCGTGAGGTATAGACATCTTACCCATAGACTTGATGATATGTTGGATGAACTTCATGGTTCTTGTGTTTTCTCCAAATTAGAATGAGAAAAGGTGATAAATGGAAACTCGCTTTCAAAACTAAGTTTGGATTATATGAGTGATTGGTCATGCCTTTTGGCTTAACCAGTGCACCAAACACTTTCATGCGACTCATGAACCATGTTTTGAGGCACTTTATTGGCAAATTTATGGTTATTTTACTTTGATGATATCTTGATTTATAGTTTAACAATGGATGACCACTTATACCATGTTAGGAGTGTCTTGGAAGTGCTTAGAGTTAGACATGAAAATTTGTTAGCTAATAAGGATAAATGCACATTTTGCACTAATCAAGTAGTGTTTCTAGGTTTTGTTGTGAGTGCTAAGGGAGTCCAAGTGGATGATGAGAAAATTAAGGTTATTAGAGATTGGCCCACACCCAAAAATGCGATTGATGTGAGGATTTTTCATTGGTTAGCTAGTTTCTATACAAGATTTTTGATAAGTGTCATATTTCAGTTAAAATCATGCTTCAATAATGACACTTATCTTTTGATTTCATTAGCTTTATCTATGAACTTGCCCTGAAACCTAGTTAGTTTGTATTTAGTACTAGGATAAATGTTGTTTTCATATTTTGGAAGATTAATCCAATCATATTTTGCATTTTGTTAGATTCGAGGAATTCCGGAAGCTTCCGTACACTTAGAGCAAGCAAAAATGGATCATAAAGCAAACCTAGGAGGTGCAACAAGCAAAACAGGCCCAAAATCCATCAAGGCCCAAAAGATTCTTCTGGATGGTACGTTTAACTCGCCCAGGCGAGTGAAACATGCATAAATTGGTCGCCTGGGCAAGCTGCTTCTGCAAGTGGGCCTCCAATTTGGCAAGTTGCTTCATCAAGTGGGCCTTAACTCGCCCAAGCGACCAAACAAAGGCAAAGTTGGTCGCCTGGGCGAGTAAACTCGAGCAGATCATCCCCTATAAATACCCAAGCACCGCCAAGGAAAATCAACTTCTTTAAAATTCCTCTCAACCTCCATTCTTCTCTTCCTTGCTTCTTCTAAGCTTTTTCTTTAGCTTAGGCTCTTAAATATTAGTATTAGGTAGGTTAGGAAAGTGAGAGAAATGAGATTTAGTGTGGAGACTCTGCCGGAAAGAAGCGGTGATGGGGCCCTTCATCAATTCTTCTCTTAAGGAGGTTCTCTCCATGTTTGGTTAGTTTCTCTTAAAGGATTGGATGTAATCTTCTACTTTTAAGTATCTCTTTTAATATTTATTTATGCATAAGTCTTTTCTATTTATTATTGGTAATTTTATTCCGTTTTTAATGCTTGATTCTACTTGATCACTAGTTTCATGAAATTGGATTCTAAGTTTAACTGGAAAATACTCTTAGAATTTGAACTGAATAATTTTACTCTTTACGTTACGTTGCTAGGAATAGAGCATAACGTTTAGATTGCAAATAGCATGCGATTATGATTGTAATGCTGGGTTATTTACTTTGTATGCGAGGGATCGATATTCAGTAAATATCCTTAGAACTCGATTGTGAGGGATCGATTCGAGGTTAATTAATGTGTGCATCAGTAATAATAGAAAATGATTTATTCATGGTAATATTAATTGGATACCAAGGTATGAATGATGAAATCCAATCCTACGCTTTTCTTTAGTTAATTAAAATCGTTTTATTAGCTTCCGTAATCTTTCGTTATTTTCGTAAAAACCATCAAAACTTTGACCATACTCGTTGTACATAACTATTCAATTGTTGAATTCTATTTAGATTAACTGAGTAACACAAGTCCCTGTGGAGACGAACTTTTATAAATTTTGTAACTTACAACGACAATTGGTACGCTTGCCAAAAGTCTAACAATTTTTTAAGGAATTTAGCACCATAGCATCTCCATTGAATGAAATCGTTAAGAAAAATACGGACTTTAAGTGGGAGAGTGAACAAGAGAAAACTTTCAATGAATTGAAGGAAAAGTTGACAAATGCACCAATTCTTGCTCTACCAAATTTTTCAAAACACGCGTCCAATGTTGGCATAGGTGTTGTATTGTTACAAGAAGGTCATCCAATTGCTTATTTTAGTGAGAAACTTAAGGGTGTTATCTTTAATTATTCCACCTATGACAAGGAACTCTATGCACTTATTAGAGCTTTGCAAACTTGGCAACACTATCTCCTTCCTAAGGAGTTTGTGATTCATAGTGACCATGTGTCACTCAAACATTTGAAAAACCAAGGAAAGCTTAATAAGAGGCATGCCAAATGGGTAGAGTTCTCGAAAAAATTTCCTTATGTGATTAAACACGAGCAAGGCAAGGCTAATGTTGTGGCCGATGCACTTTCAAGGAGATATGCTTTAATCTCCATGCTTGAAACCAAGATGTTTGGATTTGATCACATAAAGGACTTGTATTCTCAAGATCATGACTTCTCTAAATTGTTTGAGTTGTGTTAAAAGGGGTCTCACCAAGGTTTCTTTAGGCATGATGGATACTTGTTTAAAAATAAAAGATTGTGTTTGCTTCAAAGTTCTTTGCGTGAACTCATGATTTGTGAAGCTCATAAAGGGGTGTTAATGGGACATTTTGGGGTAGAAAAGACTTTAAACATCTTGCATGAACATTTCTTTTGGCCTAAAATGAAACATGATGTCATCAAATTTTGTTCCAATTGCGTTGTGCGTCAAAAGGCCAAGTCAAAAGTCATGCATCAGGGTTTGTATACTCCATTGTCAATTCCTACCTCACTTTGGACCGATATTTCTATGGATTTTGTACTTGGTCTTCCAAGGTCCAAGAGAGGCAAGAATTTGATTTTTGTGGTTGTTGATATGTTTTCCAAGATGGCACATTTCATTCCATGTCACAAAGTGGACGATGCTTGTCGTGTGGCAGATCTTTTCTTCAAAGAAGTAGTGAGTCTTCATGGATTACCTAGGAGCATTGTGTTGGATAGGGATTCCAAGTTTTTGAGCCACTTTTGGAAAACTTTGTGGGGGGAAACTTGGAACCAAGCTTCTTTTCTCCACCATGTGTAATCCACAAACCAATGGACAAACCGAGGTAGTCAATAGAACACTCTCACAACTCCTATGGTGTTTCATCAAAGATAACTTGAAAACTTGGGAAGAATGGTTACCCCATGTAGAATTTGCTTATAATAGGGTAACCAACTCCCCACGTCTTTTTCTCCTTTTGAGGTTGTTTATGATTTTAATCCTTTATCTCCTCTTTATTTAATTCCCTTACCTAATGATTCTTCTATTTTGAGTAAGGATGGGCTTTCTAGAGCCACTTTTGTTAAAGATCTCCATGAAAAGGTGTGAAACCAAATTGAGAGGAAGATGGAGCAATATGCAAGAAACGCCAACAAAGGGAGAAAATCCATGGTATTTGAACCCGAAGATTGGGTTTGGGTACATCTAAGGACGAATAGGTTTCCTTCCCAAAGGAAATCTAAACTCCAACCTAGGGGTGATGGTCCTTTCAAGGTCCTTGAGAGGATTAATGACAATGCGTAAGGGATTGACTTGCCAAGTGAGTATGGGGTGAGTTTTCGTTTTAATGTTGCTGATCTTTCTTCTTGTGATATGGGTGTTTTGGATGCAAATCCGAGAACGGATTCTTTTCAAGAAGAAGGGGATGATAGAGGACTATCCAAAGAGTATAAAAATCTAGAAGCACTCAATAAATTGAAGGTCCAATGACAAAGTCCAAAGTCAAGCGTCTACAAGAAAAGATGATCAAAAAAATCCATGTTGGACTAATTATCAAAGACAAGGATGGAGAATGCCATAAGGAGCTGAATTAAAGCATATTGAAGATTGTTGAGCAGCTCGCTTAGCACGCATGTCGCGCTTAACACAATTCCTGGCAGAGATTTTTTTGGGCTTAGTGCGTAACGTCTGCTAGGATTTTCGTATTTCTTATTTATTTGTGTAATGGACATTAATGTGGACTGAAATAAGCCCAAACTATGTGTTTTTAGGTTTTATTTTCTTGTTTATTTGTGTAATGAGCCTCAATGTGGACTGAAATAGGTTCAAACTATGCATTTTTACGTTTTATTATAGGCTTAGCTCTATAAGTACTCAAATATTACTATTTTTGGCACAACTTTGATCAATGAAATTAAGCATTTGCTGGAATTGAGAGCTTAGCCTCTTCTTGGTGGTTGAACCCAAATCGATTCTTATCAAGGAAGTTTTCCTTTGTGGTGAATCCTCATTTGACTTATCGCTCCACTACAGATCGTAGCGTCATTCATTACCATCTTTTTAATCTTCTCTATTTTTTGTTTTTAAGTTCTAAATAATTATCCATAGAATCTTGAAATTTGCATCCGAAAACGATCAAATTCACATATTAATACCTTGGTCGTCATCACTAATTGATTAGTGCATTCATTATTTAATGTGCATGGTGCTGCTGAGATTAATTTCAAGTGCAAAAAATGAACTTCAATATCTAATCCACTCATATATTATAAATTGAAATACGCACTTTGGAGAATGATAATAACATATTTGAATTGGGGTCCCCTAATATAAAAGCAATTCATTTTTCATGGTAAAATGAAAGTAATACAGAATTGCTTATGATTTATCTTGTTTTTCTACGTGATTTTTAGTTCCAATTAACCAGGGTTCTATATATATTGTGTATTCAAAATTCAAAGGTACCATGATACTTCCACTCTCCTTACTCTCCATTTGGCACTCCCTATATAGGGCATTAATTTTCAATTTTCTTTCTTCTCTCAATAGGAGCTGTACTTCACAAGAAATTACATGACCTAAGATCTCTAAGTGTATGTTTGGTTCCTCACCCGCTATATATTCATGTCACTACTACAAATAAGCAATTTAACGACACAGTATCAACGACGGTTATTCCATAACCATCTTTGTATCCCATGCGGTGGCAATTTTGTAATTATTTGGATGTTTACAACGATAACAAAGACGGTTCTTATATAAACCGTCGTTGTTTTACATGAATCAAAGACAGTTCTCATGAAACGTCTTTGTTGTGCTCGCTTTC
>PYAF01002572.1:365092-383515 GCA_007407185.1 Glycine tomentella
TTAAAGAAAGGATACAAAGACGGTTTTAGGCAAAACCGTCTTTGTATGTTTTGTTTTTTTGTTTTTTTTTTAATTTTTTAAAAAAAGGATACAAAGACGGTTTTAGGCAAAACCGTCTTTGTATGTGGACATACAAGGACGGTTTTAGCCTAAAACCGTCTTTGTATGTTTTGTTTTTTGAATTTTTTTTTATTTTTTAAAAAAGGATACAAAGACGGTTTTAGGAAAAACCGTCTTTGTATCTAATTTTTTTAAAAAAATTAAATAAAAATACAAGAAACAAAGACGGTTTTTCTAAAACTGTCTTTGTAAGTTTACTTACAAAGACGATTTTTCGAAAAACCGTCTTCGTATCTAAATTTTTTTTAAAAAAAATAAATAAAAATACAAGAAACAAAGACGGTTTGGTGAAAAACCGTCTTTGTAACACCCCATACAAAGACGGTTTTTGAAATAACCGTCTTTGTTTGTCCTCGTAAAAAAAAAAAAAAAAACGGATACGAAGACGGTTTTTAGAACCGTCGTCGAAAGGTCCAACTTACAACGACACGCGCATAGATGACGGTTCTAGAACCGTCGTCGTATGTGTTCTAGAACCGTCGTCGTTTGTTCCGTGTGTAGTAGTGTGTTTAGTGCAAAATAACATCAAACTCAACACAAAAGCAACTATTAGTTGTCTTGGACATTAACATCCAACAATGCCTAAGTGTTTCCAAACACATAAATATGTCCTAGTTCAGCCAATTACTATGTCACATATAATTGAAACTATCAATTTATAAAACAGAATTCATAAAACTTTTTGATGTTATGTAGGGATTGGTCAAGATTTCCATCTCAATTATTTCAACCTACTTCCCCTTTTATCTTCATATCTAAATTTGTTTTTATAAATTATCAAAATTAAAAATAATCTTATATTATAGTTTAAGTTATTTATTATAAATTTAAAATTTAATTTATACAATAAAAAGTGCTTGCTTATTATAATATTTAATTATAATAAATTTTTCATGTAAAAAAAAATCTTTGTTATAGTATTTAATTATACATAAATAATCATTTATCCTATATATTTACGTACTAAAGTATCGATCGGAGGAGAAATCGATCCATTGGGGGAAACATATTAATCAGTGGAAATTTTGCAATGTAACAAGAGATCAAAGGGCTAGCTTGTAAAAAAGTGTCCCTTTTAATTCAGGTGGGGGTCTACCCGGAGTAAAAAATGGATAAATTAAGCAAAAAAAAAAATATTGTTGGAATGAATAAAATAAAATCATGTATGTACATGATCGTAAAAGAAAAAGTATAAACAAAGAGATAAATTAGATTAAAAAATATAGATTAAATTAATCCACCGATCTTGAATTATTGGACAACTTTTGAGTAGTTTCTTGATTTTTTTTCAAATGAGTTTTTGAACATGTATTTATTTTTAATTGGGTGATTTTGTCTAACTATCGTTACAAAAAATTAATTGTCTAAATAAGTTGTGTGAGTTTGTATTAAAATAAATAGGTTTATATGAATGAATAAAATAAAAATATTTATTTAGATGAGTAAAAGAAAAATAAATAGATAAATTATAGGTTAATTATTCTGTACGTCCCTAAAGTATTATTTGATAATTTTTAATTAGATTTTTTAACTAATTTTTTTAATTGAATTTTTGAACTTGTATATATTTATTTTTTTAATTGAATTTTTTGTCTTATTTTCATTGCGAAAAATTAACTGTCAGTCATGTGAGTTTGTACTAAGGTTGTTGTTGTAAAATGAAACCTAGGGAGGTTTAAGAAAAAAATATATGGATTGAGTTGATATACAGAATAAGAATAATGGTTGATGATATTAGGTTCAAAACTTATAGAAATAAGAAATTAAGAATATGATATAAAAATGTGAGAATAATATCTGGGAGGTCAGAATATTAAGTGTAGAATTGTAGTGATGATGATCTTAACTTTAGAGACTAATTAAATATTTATGATTAATTTTTCATAATCTCGTAGGTTATAATGTTCTGAAGTAGTTTTGGGGCATGAGTACTTTGAAGCCAAGTGTTACGGATATCTGATATTGGGCCAAAGGCCAAAAAGTCCAATACAATCAGTATCATGTTATTCATGGCAAGATTGGAGGAGATTAGGTCCTAAATAATCATCAGAATCAAGAAAGATATTAAGGAGTATTTCTACACGAAATATTCAGAATATTTGTTCATCTTATGGAAGATTACGAACAAGAATTGACTGGAGTTCCTTATTTTTACACAGGTCAGTTAGTATAAATAGCGGTTCATACCAAAGGTGCAAGGTACATACAAATTCTGACTCTCTCTTTTCCTTTCATATAAGCACACACTGCACACCACTTGTGTCGTGTTGGTTTGCTGTGATCTTCTTCTTCCTTTGGATGCTTCAAACTCCATAAGCATTCAGAGAAAGAGAGCCTTGATCATACATCAAGACCCAATATCACTACTGGACATCTGTTTTTCACGAACAGAACACCAAGCCATGAGTAATACACTATTATCCTAATCAAAACAAAATAGAAAACATGTATTGACAATGTAGAGGGGGCAGGCAGGGTCCTAGCCCTCCTCTTCGTTTTTTTTTATATATATGTATATGTATTTTTAAGTTGGTAAGTATAAAATTTATTTTATATGATATAAAATAATAATGATTAAGATTAGATACCGTAAAATTATAAAAATTAGTTTTATTCATTATTATTATGACAATGACTAAGATGATAACCAGTACAAAATTATATAAAATTAATTATGTGTTTGTTATTATTATGATTATGATTAAAATTATTATTATTTAAAATAATAATAATGTGTAAAATAATAAATAATTTTTAAAAATATTACACATCATAAGTTAGACAATAAAAAATTAAAAAAAGAAATCAACTCCTTTAATAAATTTCTCGATCCGTCCCAAACAACTTGCAAGTAAAAAATATGGCGATGTAGATTTGTAACAGTTACGCCAAAATACACAACAAAAATTCAATGAGAACTTATAATGACATTCTTCTATTCCTTTCGTAGGAATTCCTCCCAAGAGAATCTGTCATGCAAATGCCAACAGTTTTGGGACGAATTGAACATTTCCAAAATTTTCCAAAGATGACAACAATTTGATTTTTTGAAATAACCGAAGACTGAAATGTGTTGATATGGGTTTGCACACTACCTCCTTCCCATTCCCATTTAAGATTATTGCACATAGATTAAAAAAATGTTTAATGAAACTAAAAATCATTATATTTAAACTAAAATGATCTTATTTAATATTTTAATCTTTGATATTTACATTATTAGTAATGGGTATTTCTCTAATTTTAAATATATATATAAAAAAATATATAATTTTCTTGATCTTCAATATAAAAAAAATCAAATAATTATACTTTAATGCTACTATATTTTCTTTCATTTAATTGATGTGTTAATTTTAATGATTCCAAATTAAAAAAAATACTTTTTAATTGAAATTGATGTAATTAAATGTGGTTAATTAATTTTCTTAGTTAACGTGACATTTTTTTTCTTATAATGTAGTCTCTTTGATCTCAAATATATATAAAAAAATTGATCTCAAATATAAGAAAATTTTAAGTAACTTTATCTTATTTAATGTTATTATCTTTAAAATATCATTCAATTAATTGGGTGTTAACTTTAATAATTATTTTTTATTTTTGATATCAAATTCTAGGGTAAGTTAGAAAAAAATTACTTTTTAATTAAAATTGATATAATTAAATATGGTGAACTAACTCTTTTAGTAAGTGTGCCATGTTATGAGAGAGTATTTGAAATCAAAGGGAGTATTAAGCAAGGGTATATATGAGAAATATATATTTATTGGACTTTAAAATTTTAAAACATCAAATATTTTGAAAAAAAATAAAAATTAAAACATTAAAAGATATGGGAACAAGGTAGGAAATAAATAATCTTTGTCATGATCCTCCTTGATTAATATGAATGAGAATTATATATAGTAATCTTTCTCTTTTTAATTATAAAATATTTTCAATTAATTCATGTTCTTTAAAAAAATTAATTATTTTAATTAATTATATTAAATCTGTTAATTATTTATATTATTATTTTAAAATTATTTTTTCCTATTTTTCTATTTACTTAATTATTTTTATTAATATTTATAAAAAAATAATTATGAACATATAAGAAAAAAAGTAATTAATATATTTAAAAATTAAAAATCAATCTTATAGAAAAATCAAACAAACTTTTAAAATAATCCTATAATTAAAGACGAGTTAAGTAACTTACTACGTCGTAATAGATTCCGAGATCATTTGCCTTCATCCCAAAGTCCCCAAATCTGCTAGCAACGCATTTCAATGTTATTTCAAGACCATTTGCCTTCATTAATTTCCTTTCTGACCTATTTTTGTCATAAAATTTTACTTTGAGTATAGTTAAGTTTTTCACAACTCTCATAGGAGACTTGAGGAAAAATATAAAACTGTCAGGAATTTTTTAATTATGAAATTTATTTAGTCTTGGTATTTATCTTCTTTTACTTAACGCCTTTAAATTTCTTACTTTTTATAAGAAAATTGCATAAATAGATCATTGATTAAATTATTTTAAACATTCTTCTACTCAAAACTCGCGAACCAAAACATAATTTTACCCAAAATATAAAATCTCAAGTTATTCCTTTCTTCAATTTCTAATCTCAGTGTGTCAAAAAAAAATTCTAATCTCAATTAGACCTTTTAAATTTTATTAAAAATTAATTAAGTTTCTTACATTTAAACTTTTAAAATCATTTCATATATCCCAAATTCATTATAAACCCTCAAACAATTGGATAAAAAATAATAATTTAAAGATTTTAAGTAACATATTTAATGGCAGATCAAATTTCGCTTAATTTTAAAATAAAGGAACTTAATTAATTATAAGAAAAAACTTATGAGACTAAAATTATATATATATATATATACACTCTAAATTAAATAAAAATGTAAAAAACCTTAACTTTTTAATAAAATGTCGACTTATATATCACAAAATCTTAATTTAAATTCCTAAGAACTCAGATTTCAAATTGAAGAATTCTATGAATTGTTTCATCCAATAATATGATATAAAGTATAAACTGTTCTATTTTATAACTTAAAATCATGGATACTTTAAAAAATAATGGTATAGAAATGATTGAGCAGGATATCTTGCTTGAATGGCTAATATAACAAAGAACGCAAGAAAGAAACTTGCAATACCATATACTCATTAATTTATATAAATCATCTGTGGAGATTAATGATTAATTTATATATGTAATTTGAAGAAATTAATTCAAATCTATAATCAGCTTAGCTGTCATCACAATCATTATTGACGATGTATATACTCTTCTCTCCTGCCCTAGAAGCGACACCTAAAGAAGTTTATTTTACTACGTAGTGTGAGTGCTTCAGTTTCCTTCTTCTTTTGATTAAATATATGTATTTATCATGTTCGCTCTAAGCCTCTAATTTATATGAGAATGTCTATTTGTCATGATATATCTAATACTACTATCTAATTCTCCTATAAAAAAATACCACTATGTATAGGAGTTAATCGATTAATGGACCTCTGACGCTGCAAAAACGGATAGCGATGACCGGAGCGAAGAAAAATGCGCCTCTCATTATTATACGAAATTTATAAGAAACATTGACAATAAATTCTTTTGATATAGGAGCATTTTTTTTTATGGCAAATGCTACTAAGGTCTACTATTGAGATGCGCAGGAATATGTTATTCATAATTTCTTTTCACTTTTATATAATCTTCATATAAAATATTTATTAATCAATATTTTAAAGATACTTATTAGCAAGATTCTTTTATTATTAATGTGATTGATAGATGTGAGAAGTTATTACTATTGAATTAACTAATTTTTAAACTAAAACTATGTATTAAATAATTAAATTAATCTTTAAAATTAAATTTTAGCATTGTTTTACTTATTTTAGCATTTTTCATATAAATTAAAAATCGGTGCACGAGATCGAATAATTTTTATTTAATATTCCTACTCTTTAAATTAAAAATACTTATGAGTTGATCGAATATGTAAAAAGTCTTCCACGATGAGTCAAGACTAATGATAATTTAAAAGTATTCTTTTTTTATCAATTTATCGAAACATATTTTAATAAAGTCAAAACTATGACAAATCACTAAAAAATGTGAACACTTAAAATGCAATGATCTTAACAGTAGGAGACTTGAGGTTGAAGCATAAATAAATATATTCATTTTTGTTCCTGTTACGGAATTCTTATATTGGGCCGCAAATTAATGAGCCCAAGAAGATTAATTATTCGTGGAAAGATTAAGGCTCTAAATATACAACAAAATCTGGGACAAATCTGGGAGATTATTTTATCAAAGATATATTATTTATCTTGTGCAGATTATGACCAAGAATTGACAAAGCTTCCTCAATTAACCACAGGTCAGTGAAAGCATAAATAGCCCATTGTCAAAGGTGAAAGGTACACTCACTCATATTCTGACTCTCTCTTTACATTCACACTGCACACACCCCACGTCCAATTTGTGGTTTGTGCTGTGATCATCATCTTCCTTTGAATGCTTCAACCTTCATAGCATTCAGAGAGAGAGAGAACCTTGATCCATATCAAGACCCAGTTTCATTACTGGACATCCGTTTTTCGGGAACGGAACAGTTCCTATGTGATGCAAAATTTTAAATAGGTGAGACTTAATTTAATCAAGACATGTTTTTTAGGGTTTCAAGATATGTTAATATAAAAATATAAGGTTGATCTAATAATAAAAAAAGAAAATAAGAGTAAAAAATGATAGATTCGAGTCTTCTAACAAACAAAAAAATTGATAATATTAACCATTAACATTTGCTAAAAATATGTTAATGTGATGAACATTTCTGTTCTAAATAATTAAGATGATGGTGCCGTACAATCAGATGAGAGGCGATCGACTATATTTATTATTCACCCATAAGGTATGTGACGGGTCGTTATTATTATTGGACTTTAATTAATAGAGGATAAGATGCTGATATGGGATCCAATGGTGTATGCTAAACTGGAATTGAGAAATTTCAGCAATTAATGATTTAATTCTTTTGACATATTCTTTTAAACACAATTTTAATACTAATTACTATCATTTTCTTTCTTTTCTTTTTATCGGTCTTTTATAATAAAGTTTTATGCAGAAATTAATAAATATAATAATTTCTTTATCTTAATAAAATAATATGAGATTTTTATTTTATCGTTTTATATTTTTAGTTCACAATAAATACATAAATATAAATTAATTAAATATTAGGTGGAAAGTAAGAGAGTAGTTAATATAAAAATAATTAACATTATCTTATACTTTGAAAATGATATATAAATAAAAACAAAAATCTTTCAAAAATTTGACAATTAAAAAGAAATGAAAGAAAATAAAATCTATGTAGATGTTATATATATGTTGTGTGATAAATTTTATTTATAATTTTTTAATAAATTTGAAATAATAAAAAATAAGTCAAAAAGGCTTTAATAATTTGTTGAAACTTGAAAGAATCTTATAGTAAACCACTTCGTCTACAAAAAACAAAAAAAAAAAAAAAAAAAAAAAAAAAAAAAAAAAAACAAAAGCGGAGTTTATGTATTCAAATGGTCCTATTTTATTTCGTCAAGGAAAATAAAATTACTTTAATTAATTTCTATTTTAAATAAAGAGGCCCCTCAATTATGGAATGTGATGTATTAGTGTATGACGAATAATACTCATTTCACACTAACAAGTATATATGGTGCAATGCTCTGAGTGACTCATATATGCCTCTTCTAAACATTTCCAAGAGGTTTATAGTATGTTCTAGTGCGTCAGTCTTCTTATTATTGTTGTCGTTTTCTTACGTTGTTAGTTTAGGGTAATTAAATTTTTATTTATTTAAGCTACCCCAGTGACGCATTAGTAAGTTTGCATTATTAATCTTTAAAGGAAAAAGAGTGCTCAAATTTCCTAAATTTTATTTATTTTACAATTAACGTGCTAGTTACACACACACACACACGCACACACACAAGTGCTAGTTACAACTCACACGGTATATATATACTTATTTGATACAATATACATGCGCACACACACACACATAAGTGCTAGTTACAATATATATATATATATATATATATATATATATATATATATATGATACAATATACATGCAATTGGTAATAGGGGTTCTCAAGACCTGTTCTGTACTCTCAGTAACCTGTTGCATGCAGTCGAAGCTACCTTTGACAAATTTATATTTAAGAAATTATATTTGATAGATTTTGAGAATAAATTTAGATTATATTTTGGATAATCTCAATCAAATTGACATATAACTCTCTTTTTTCTAAAAGCGACATATTAACTCTTTTAAAAAGTATAAGTTTTGAATGATTTGTATTAATAACATAACTTCTTTACTCAGGCATTTGTATAGTATAGTATTACATTTATATAGATACTATTTGTTTTAAAATTATTTTGTTAAAATATATATTAAAAATATTATATAACTTAAATGAATATTTTAAAATTTTATGATTTAATTGTATATTACTAAAATTAATATATTATGTCAACAAATCAAATCAAGTTGACTTAATTGGTGCCATATATTTCAAATTTAAAATTTGGCTTTAAATTCAAATAAATATATAACTCTTTCAAATTTTTTATTTCAACAGAAATATAAATAAACTTGTCGCAAGTTCTCTCACAAACACTTCTACTTGTTAATTAGTTTTACACATTTTTTTAGACTACTTTTTTATCGGAGATAATTATATTCTTAAAATGAATATGATTATTTTGAATAAAATTTTATTTCTGATTATTTAATATAACTACACATTTAAGATTTAATCTTAAAATTTTAAATAAATTAAAATAATCTTATATCAATTAATTCGAATATGCATGTCATCACTTCCCTATTTTTAACTGAAGTATAACAATGTTCTATGGAACGAAATCTATACTACCTCATATCTAATTAAAAAATTCTTGGAATTCGGAGGAAAGCAATTTAACAAAAACTAGGGTAGGGTTTTTGTGACTTTAATAACGACAGTAGTAGTCGGTCCTATTTTCAAGCAACAAGCGAAGTTAATTGGGGCATTTATGGACTGAACAAAATGCTAAAGTTTTTATTATTTATAAGCCCCCTAAAGGAATAAATTGAAGCCATTGCGATTGCAAATTGCAACCAGAGATAGTTTCATAATCATATTCGTATAAATGATGTGCTAGTGAGTGATATGGGGCCAAAAATCATTTGACAAACTTTTGTTTGATCACCGACAGCCATATCCGGCCCCTAATTTTCTTTGCTGACACATTGTCTTTCTAAATACAACACAATTTTAATTTTTTAAATTTTTAATTATTACTATAAATTCCTTCAACTTAACTCAAAGGGTTAGCAGAGTGATACAAGACTCCATTGTATTTATATGAATAAGAATGATAAGAGAATCTATGTTCTATTTTTTCGTGTGAATTTTTTTTTTTTGATCAATGATGAATATACATCACAAGCGAAATTAATTTCTGATTCAGTGAATTAAGAAACATCCTGATCTTTAATCTAGAAAAAAAAAATCCTTCAACTTAATTTTAGCCCTTCCACGTCATAATGATTGAATTACCATTTTCATACACATCCAAAACACAAAACAAAACCCACCGTCTTCTTCATCTTATTTTTTTAACTTCATGCCATGTTGTAAGAAACCAGCGAAACGAGGTCCAGTTCATCAAATAGGTGGGAGGACAAGGTATTGATTTCGTTGGGACCTTTTGGCTAGATTTTCAAACCACCCTCAATCCAATACTTCTTGTCGCTGAAAAAACGAGAAAAGAAAATAGGAATGCGTTTTTTCGGAGATAGAATTAGATTCTTGTCGCTTAAAGTTATATAAAGCTATATTTGTTAACTAAAATATTGTCCACAATGAATATTTTAGATAAATTAAACATGTATAATTACCTAATCCTGTAGTAAATATTTATTAATATTTTTAAAAATATTTTATACCATATTGAATTTATTTAATGAAGTATCAAATAATTTTAACATTTTATAAAAAGAATACACAAAATAATATTTTTTAATTTAATCGATAAATTAATAAATTTAATATATAAAAATAATTATTAAATAGAATAAATTTATCAATATTTATCTCTAAAATAATATGATTTAAAGAGAAATGATATTTATAATATCCTTTTTTAACTATTCTACCATTTATTTTTATTTTTTAAGTATTTTTTCAAAATTATATACCTTTGTTTAACCTTGGAAGTGATTTGCAAATCTTTTTAATTAAAATTTAGAAAAAATGTTTATTAATTCATTTCAGAAGAATACATAAAATTCCTTTCAAAAATTTAATTTCAAAATATATTAAAAATTCTAACAAAATTTAATTTAGAAATGCATTAATTATACTCTTAAAAAATTAATTCCAAAAGTGATCAGTAAATGAGTTTTGAAAGTGATTAAATCAATTTTAAAATTAAATTTTCACAAGAGTGTTTAATACATTCAAAATTAAAATTTCTAAAAATGAAAAATAATTATTATACTCATGTTATTTATATTCGTGTTTTTCTAAGTCTCTTATATATAAAAAATTTTGTTTTGAATATATGTTATTAGTTAAATGATGGTGTAACATCACTCAACAACTCTTTCAATATATATCAGTAGTTGTGATAATATCACGTCATTACTTAATTGATGACAAAAATTTAAAACAAAACTTTTAACATATCAAAGACTCAGAATAACAAAATAATTTATCAGAGAAATCCTCTACTATGTTATAAAAAAATATTTGGTGACAGAAATTGATTTCTTAAATAGATAGTAGAACCTTAAAAAATTATTCATTAACTCTCAATTAAGAAATACTCTAATTTATCAAAGAAGAAAAAAAATCAAGAAATACTATAATTCATCGAAGAAGAAGAAATCGATAAATACTCTAATTCATTAAAGAAGAAGAAATCTCTCAGTGTTTTACACTTTTCATACGGAGCTTCATATACTTTATTTCCCTTACTTGAACAATTCTCAAGTTAGAACTTGTTTATTAAGTATTTATTAAGTATACCCGATGTGTATCTTTTACTATCTTGGTATCCAGCAAAATCAGAGTCATTATACTTGATGATCTCTAATTCATCTGACCTTCAATATGTGTCGTTAAGAAAATCCACTATTAGTCTTTTTTCGCTAAAGTCTTTTTTCCTCTTGCACACAGTGAGCAATGAGCTCATTAAGAGTCCATATATCCTTTTGTGTATTGTAACTCACTACAAATTGATCGTATTGTGTAGGAAGAGAAATAAGAACCAAGTGCACAAGCAAATCATCAAATAGTTCTAACTTTAGTGCCTTGAGTTTTCCAACAAGATTAAACATCTCAATAATGTATTCTCTTAAGTCCTCTTTCCTTTATACTTCATGATTACTAGTTTTACTAATGTGTTACTCATTTTCGCTTTTTTTTTATTTTTAGCAAAATATTGCTCAATTTCTTTGAGGAATTTCCTAGCATCAGTGTTCTCAGTAATAGAGCCTCGAAACATCTCTGGAATGAAGCGTTTCATGATCATGAGACTCATGCAATTAAAGAGCTCTCACTTCTCTATGTAATCCAAATTTGGATAGAATTGGAAGTGAGTTTCTTTATCCTTAGCACAAGGTATAAATCCATGCAATCAAAAACAATTTCCACATTCCCTTTCCTTTAACATCCATGTTATACCTAATGCATAATTAAAACAAAATACATATTCATGACATTAAAAAACAATTCAAACTAACGTAAGCCCATTTATAAGACACCTAGCACAACATTAACATTTGATCTTTAGACCAAAAACATTAATTTGTAAATGGTACTCTCAACGCAGTAATCAAATATTGACAATAAATCCTGTCAAGCTATAGTCTTCCTTTGTGTCAACTATTGCTTACATGAAATTCTTTATAATCATCACATATTCATTACCACATGTATATATATTATTTGGTCAAATAATAATATTCCTTTGGACCGATAATTATTCGCATAAATAACAAATATATTCATCTTTATACTTCACAATAAGGGATTATCCACAACAGTGATTACTTTGGCAACAATATTGTTTCAACCAATTTATTATAAAATACAAGACAATTAAAAACAATAATAATTAAATAAAACAAACATAAACCAAAGGTTATTTTATTTAATTAAATATCTAAGTTCCTTAATTTCATTACTCTTAATTTTCTGAATGAGATTATAATAAAATTATACAAACTTTATTATAATGGATTGAATGTCATTCCTGATAACAAATTATCATTTACAATAATATTTTGAAATTAAAAAAATACAAATTATTTGTCAACATATTTAATCAAACAATATATAATAATGTTTCCCCTTTAATTTATTAACATTACATGAAACCTGAAGCATAATTTTATTTTTTATTTTTATAAAAAAAAAACAGAAAATAGAGCACTAACCGCTTTTAATGTTAAACAAATATTATGATCCCAATAGCACGTAACAACAACAACTTTTAATATTAAACAAATATTATACAAATAATATGGATGGAAGGTGGCCATTTGCCCGTAACAAAAGCACGTAACCACCACGCTTCCAGTCTCATTACTGCTTCCATTCGTTTTTTTTTTTCTTTCTTTCTATTTCAAGCTTTCCGTTCGTCAAAGGTCACAGTTTCGTGATTAAAACAGGACTGTTGTAAACCAAAGCTATTGTTCTACTACGTTGAGCAAAGTGTACGTCAATCAACACAATTTGGAATTCTTTTGTAAAACTTGTCTCAATTTATATGTTAGTTGAACCTAAAGTATCTTTATAATAGTAAAGGAAAAAAAAAAAAAAGATGGTTCGAACCTTTAGTACAATTTCCTAATAATTCAATATGATTAGATTCTGATATCAATTGTTGAAAAATTAATTCTTTAATTCTTATGGTGAAAATATCACCCAATAAACTCCCAGAAACATCATATTGAATCATCAAGAAATTTTAAACAAATAATACGTACTTGTTTTCATCGCGGCATTGATTTATCTTTAATCTTCTAATTTTTAGCATTTCCTTATGAGTTTTAGTCTTCCTAAGTCTGTTACCATATTTCCAAGATGCTAAAGCCACTGGATAGATGACGTAACCACTTCTGTTATGCAAACCATTTCTGTTATGCAGTTTTTATTCCAAGATGCTAAAGCTAGTAGATAGATGACGTAACCACTTCTATTATGCAGTTTTTAATTGGTTACCAAGTTTGTTATTTCTTTATGGAGCACGTGTGAATTTATGTTATATATCTTTGATTTCCGCAAGCATTATGTATGCGCCTCTCACCATCAGTATATAAGGGTGGAGGTTCCATTGTAAATCAGAGAAGAATATAATAAAAGTTCTCAAGATTACTAAGATGATATCAGAGCCTATCCTAGATCCATTAATGGGCCACCCACCATGTTATCCATGCACCAAGCCCAAAAGTGCTGGGCGTGAGGGGATGTATTAAGAATAACTCAAGTCCCACATCGACTAGAGATAGTGTCAAGTCAGAGTATATAAGTGGAGAACAATCCTCACCCTATAAGCTAGCTTTTGGGGTTGAGTTAGGTCTAAACCCACATTCTAAGATGGTATCAGAGCTCTAATGCTCTAGGCCATCAACCACCTTCCATAAACATTTTTTTTAACCTTCAAACAGTTCTTCCCTAGCTTTCAATCTCTTCTGCAACCATGGCAGAACAAAACCAACTCTCAGATCCTTACTATCTTCATCCCAGTGAATCTCCCTCTTTAATCCTTGTTTCTCCGCCAATGAACGGAAACAATTACCATGCATAGTCACGAGCAATGAAAGTAGCTCTCACTTCCAAGAACAAGTTGGTGTTCGTCAACGGCAGCATCACTGCTCCTTCCGAAGATAATCCAAACTACGCTGCCTGGGAAAGATGTAACATGATGGTGCTATCTTGGCTCCATCGATCCATAGCAGATTCTATTGTTCAATCCATCCTCTGGATTGACAAAGCTTACGAAGTGTGGGAGGATTTAAAAGAAAGATTCGAGCAGTTTGATATGTTTCGGATTTCAGACCTGCAAGAAGATATGTATCAGATGAACCAAGGTGACAGAACGGTCTCTGATTACTTTACAAGTTTGAAAATGCTCTGGGATGAGTTGAACAATCTTCGACCACTTCCTCCTTGTACTTGTGGAAGTCTGGTTCAGATGCGTGAATACAAAGAAACAGATTATGTGATAAGATTTCTTAGAGGCCTCAACGAACAATTTGCTCAAGTTCGTTCTCAGATCATGTTGATGACTCCACTTCCAAGCATTAACAAGGCTTTCTCCTTAGTGGTGCAACAAGAAAGACAACTCTTCCTTGATGCACATAGTGGAAATGTGAATGAAACGAAAGTATTTGCAACCGCCTCAGATTATTTTCGCAGTGGACGTGGTTCCTCATATAGAGGAAGAGGAAGATCTAGTGGGGGACGAGGACAATATGGAGGAAACAAGTTCTGTACCAATTGCAAGAAAACAAATCACACCATAGATACATGCTACTTCAAGCATGGATTTCCACAAGGTTATCGTTCCAAGAACTATCAGAATGCAACCAATGCTGCTCAAATCGAGGAGGCAAATATCACTTCTCTGGCAGATTGTAACAATAATCCTGAGACGCAGATCTCGATTTCAAAAGAAAAATATGACGAATTCATCAACTATATGCAGCAGAACACGCCAACACCTGCTACTAATATGGCACAAGCGTTCATGGCCGTTGATATTCCCTCTGTAACAGGTAAAAATTCGATTCAATGGCTCTTAGATACAGGAGCAACATATCATATTACATACATTAAATCAATATTCTCATCTATTTATGAGATTGAGCCAATTTATGTTATGTTGCCAAATGGTTCTTCTGTTCTTGCCTCACACTCTGGTACCATTCATATCACTTCTTCCCTTTAAAGAATGTTTTATATGTACCCGAGTTTAAGGTCAATCTCATATCTGTGACAAAATTATTAGAGAATCTTGATTGTTTTCTGATATTTCGTGCCTCGAAATGTTTGATTAAACAGAGTAACACTTTGGAGATGATTGGTACAGTTGAACGAATGGGAGGTTTATTCATCATCAATGCTGGTTACTCAAGTTTGACTCCAAAATTCAAGAATTCTAGTAATTCACTTCAATGTAATAAGGATGAGTCACGATTGTGGCATCTCCGTTTAGGACACATATCAGAGAGTGTTTTGAAGCATGTTGCTTCACAATTTCCTTTTATTCCAAATGTGTATACAAAGCCTTGTGACATTTGTCATTTTGCTAAACAAAAGAAGCTTCCATTTACTTCCAGCATTTCATGTACTACTAAAGCGTTTAAGAGATTGCATGCTGACATTTGGGGACCATTTTCGGTTCCCTCAGTCAAAGGACACAGATATTTCTTGACCCTAGTAGATGACTTCTCACGGTTCACTTGGGTTAAATTTATGATTCATAAAAGTGAAACACGAAAGCACCTACAGAATTTTATTGCTTTCGTAGAAAATCAGTTTGGTATCTCTTTCAAATGCATTCGCACGGACAATGGAAGGGAATTCATGATGTCAGATTTTTATTTGCAAAAGGGCATAGTTCACCAAACTAGCTGCGTTGAAACTCCACAGCAGAATGGTTTGGTGGAGCGTAAACATCAACATATAATGAGTATTACTAAAGCTCTTGCTTTCCAAGCATCTTTGCCACAATCCCTTTGGACCTATGCAGTAGCTCACTCAGTTCTCATCATCAATAGCCTTCCTACTCCTTTGTTGAAACAAAAGTCACCCTATGAGACCCTATATTCCAAGCCTCCCATTCTTATCAACTTTCGGGTATTTGGATGTCTCTCATATGCATCCACTTTATCTTCCTATAGACACAAGCTAGATCCAAGAGCACGCAAATGTAGTTACTTGGGTCAACCAGAAAACACCAAAGGGTACATTCTTTATGATCTCATGTCTAAGCAGATTTTTATTTCTTGCAATACTATCTTTTATGAATCTGTCTTTCCCTTCTCCACTCAGTGTCTCGACCACAGCCAAGACATTTCCCAAGTCACCATTTTACCACAACTTTCCTATACTATCTATGACAATCAACCCTCTTTAAACAATGTTCCTACACCTATTCCCATTGCCATACCTACACCAGCTATTACTAATAACTCACCCACTCCCAACCACCCTTCTATAGAGCTACGTCGTTCCTCTAGACCTAGAAATCCACCCACTTACCTTTGTGACTTCCATTGCAACTCTTCTTTTACCTCCTCAACCTCTTCTCGCTACCCACTACATGATATCATTACCTATAGCCACTGCTCCCCCAAGTTCCATAATTTTTGTCTTAATGTTTCCACTAATGTGGATCCTACAACCTACAAAGAGGCTATTAAACACCAATGTTGGCAGGATGCCATGCATGTCGAATTGCAAGCTCTTGAATTGAATAATACTTGGCAACTTGTTGACTTACCACCAGGGAAGGTACCCATTGGCTGCAAATGGGTTTTTAAAACAAAATATCATGCTGATGGCACCATTGAAAGACATAAGGCACGACTTGTTGCAAAGGGCTATACACAGGTTGAAGGTATTGACTATTTTGACACATTTTCACCTGTAGCAAAGTTGACCACTGTTAGAATCTTGTTGGCTCTAGCTACTACTCAGAATTGGCATCTTGAACAATTAGATGTCAATAATGCATTTTTGCATGGGGATCTTGATGAAGTGGTCTATATGACCTTGCCACCTGATGTTGTTTGTGCGAAATCAAATCAAGTTTGTAGACTAACCAAGTCTCTTTATGGCCTTAAACAGGCTAGTAGACAATGGCATTCTAAGCTGACTTCTGCCCTTACTTCCTTGGGTTACACTCAATCCTCAGTTGATCATTCATTATTTATACTCAAGCGGGGCCTTCACTTCACCGCTCTTCTTGTTTACGTGGATGATATTGTTCTAGCAGGTGATGATGATATTGTTCTAGCAGGTGATGACGTTGAAGAAATTAAACGAGTTAAAGTCTTCCTTGATCAGCAGTTTCGAATTAAGGACCTTGGTTCCCTTCGGTTCTTTCTTGGACTTGAAATATCCCGTTCAAAGAAAGGTATAGTGCTTAATCAGCGTAAGTACGCCTTAGAACTTCTTTCTGATAGCGGATTACTAGCTGCCAAACCAGTTTCCACACCCATAGATGCTTCTGTTAAACTAAGCAAAACAATGGGCACACTTCTAGCTGATCCTTCTTCCTACCATCGCCTTGTGGGACGACTTTTATATCTCACAACTACTAGGCCTGACATAGCCTTTCCAGTGCAACAACTAAGTCAATATGTTTCTTGTAACACCCCAAAATTTTGAATCACAATTATTAGGGTAAAATGTTAATTTGAGGCAGTACAAAAGATTTGGGAAAAAATGACGAAAATGCCCCTGGACATTTTGGAAATGACCAAAGTGCCCTTAGGCATTTTAAGAAGAAAATTTTATAAATACTCTGGGAGGTTTGAAAAAGGATCAGAATACCCTAAGGGTAACAATTACAGAGTTTCCCTGAACATTTTTAGAAATGACGATTTTACCCCTAGGGTAAGGGATAAAATTACCAAAATGTCCTTTAGGTCAAAAATTGATTAGATGACTTTAGAAATTCATGGGGACCTGAGTATTGGATAAAATACTTTTAGAGAACAAAATATTAACATGGTTGGTAGCAGAGAACCATAAACTGTAATTTCTAGGAATTTTGGAAAATATTTTGAAAAAAAAGAGCTTAATATAGACTACCTCAAGTATCATAAAATTATAAGAAAAGTATGGACATAATCTATAGAGTTTTCTCTTAATGATGGGAGGGATAAGTGTTCTAAATAAGTTAGTTTAATAATCTTAATAATTCAAAACAAAATAGACCAATAAGAATTCAAGTAAAATTATTACATGTAATTAAAAGAAAAATTGGTTGATTTGAATTCCTAATACCAGTTTTGGCCGTGTGATCTAGGATCAAAGGATAAAACTTTAAGAAGCTTCAAGATTGGCCACATGGAAGGCTAAGAAGCTTGAAAATTCCTATTGGTCCAAGTAGAAAACTAGACATAAATGACTTAAGGAGATATTTGTTGAAGAAAAACTTCCTCTTGATTCCTTTGGACCCGTAGACATTTCTACACATTATTTCA
>PYAF01002572.1:383615-395182 GCA_007407185.1 Glycine tomentella
GTAAAGGATATTGAAGAAGAATGAGAAAGAAGTTTTGATGGACTGCATGTTGTGATTTGTAATTCTCTGTGGCATGTATTTGTGTTAGAAAGTATGTATATTATTTTGGACACTATATTTAGGACTGTATCATGGACTGTATTTATTTATTATAATTGTACCGTGGTGAGGGCGAATCGTTTATGTTACAAATCAATCAGAAACTTAAAGCAAACAGAAAATAAATTTTTTTGAAAAAAAAATTTACAACTAAAATCATTCTAATACAAAATGGTCACGGAATTTCATTTAAAATCAATCAAGCAAAGAGAGGCGTTACATTTCTGCCCCCACAAATATGCATCAAGCTGCTGCTCGTCGAGTCCTACACTACATCAAATGTTCCCCAGGTGCTGGATTATTTTTCCTTCTGATAATGCGTTGACACTTCAGGTTTTTCGGACTCTGATTGGGCATGTTGCCCTGATACCCATCGGTCCATCATTGGCAATTGTGTATTTATTTTTTCGGCCCTTGTTTCGTGGAAGTGTAAAAAGCAAACAACTGTTTCTCGATCATCTTGTGAGGCTAAGTATCGGGCTCTAGCTAGCCTCTCGTGTGAGTTACAATGGCTTTCCTATCTGTTACACGATCTTCATCTTCCTTTGTCACAACCTGTCTCTTTTTATTGCGATAATGCCTCTGCCATATATCTTTCTCATAACCCCACTTTCCATGAGCGCACCAAACATGTGGAGTTAGATTGTCATGTTGTTCGTGAGAAGATACTTCAGGGTCTCCTTCATTTGCTCCCTGTCTCATCCTTGGCTCAAGTCGCAGATGTGTTCACCAAGGCTTTGTTTGTTCATCCATTCCAGTCTGCAATTTCCAAGTTAGGACTTATGGATATCCATAGTCCCACTTGCGGGGGGGGTGTTACCATACTTCCAAGATGCTAAAGCCAGTGGATAGATGACGTAACCACTTCTGTTATGCAAACCATTTCTGTTATGCAGTTTTTATTGGGTGTTACCATACTTCCAAGATGCTAAAGCCAGTGGATAGATGACGTAACCACTTATGTTATGTAAACCATTTCTGTTATGCAGTTTTTATTCCAAGATGCTAAAACTAGTGGATAGATGACGTAACCACTTCTATTATGCAGTTTTTAATTGGTTACCAAGTTTGTTATTTCTTTATGGAGCACGTGTGAATTTCTGTTATATATCTTTGATTTTCCGCAAGCATTATGTATGCGCCTCTCACCATCAGTATATAAGGGTGGAGGTTCCATTGTAAATTAGAGAAGAATATAATAAAAGTTCTCAAGATTACTAAGAAAGTCAAATAACTCATTAATGGTATTCTTTCTAGATGGGAAAGAAAGAAACGAAGCGTGATTTGACATATTTGGGACCATAATCCTATATATAGTGTTTATTGTTGGATTAATAAGCTCCCATTAAACCTAATTGGCCGAACACTGGTATTCATTCATTTATCTCACATTTACTTAGAAATCTATTTGGGCATATTTAATTGATCACTTTAATTTACCCAATATATATTAAATAACATAATATAATTATTAATACAATATGTAGCACATAATAACGTCAAGAAATATAATTTCCCAACATGTTATATTAAGGGATACAAAAAATATTGTACAATGCAATTGTAATTTTGTTATATTTTTTTGCACTCCACTAGTGTAGTAGAATCGTGATTTCGTTATACATCTAGGTTTGTGGAATAAAGTGCACAACAAAATTATGATTTCGTGATGGAAAGGGGATAAGTATATCATGGACAATGAAAGTATGATTCGGTTTCTTAGTATACAACGGAATCTTGATTTCGTTCTGTCACCAAAATCCTATAAAAAAAAATGGAATCAAGAATTTGTTGTGTAAATGCACAACGGAATCTTGATTCCATTCTGTTATGTTTACAAAAAAGGAAAGAAAAACACCTCAACAACGGAGACCTACGTGAGTGAAGAGAGGAAAAGTGAAAGGATTGAATGAATGAAGAAAGGAAAAAAGAAAAGGGTTAAAGGAATAAGAAAGGGAAGGAGGAAGAGTGATGGGTAAGGTCCTATAGTACTCGTCTTCATATCCACATTTTAAAAAAATACTCATACCCGATCCGATATTTGAGTAGGTAGCAACTTAAATCTCCATTCTCGTACATGCTGAGTACCTATATAACTATATGCAACCTGCATTTTACTTAAGTATAAAGTTAATAAATCAACAAAAAATATAATGATAAGAAAAATTACAAGAAGTAAATTAAAAATTTACTCTTAAATAATTCAAACATAACATTAAAAGCATCCACATAATTACCTAATTCATCAAGACTAACATCAAGACTATCCATGACATTAAATGGTTTAAGAGTTGATTATTTCTCAAAGATAGTTTTTTTAACTAATGAATATACATTGTTTTGTTGATAGCTCAATAAGTGCACTCATTTTCATGAAGAAATGAGTGCATATCATTGATAGACCTCATACTTAATTAGGGGTGGATAAAAAAAAAAATTTAATAATAAAATAATCTTATGTTTCTTATAATTAGGACCAATAAAATATTATGTTTTATTTCTTATATATAAGATCGAAGATAGTATTAAAAATAAGCAAACATCAACATTGATTTTTTGAACTTATGTCATAAATAAATATTGCAAATATAATCATCCAACATTATAATGATAAGTTGTTAAATAAGTGCAAATTTACAATATTAATTGAAACACAAAACAACACAAAAATATCATTCACAATTTGAAGTCAATATTACAAGAACTTGTCAACAAATTCATAAATTTATTCATAAAAATAAATTATAGTTGAATATTCTTAAATAAAATATAAACAAATTTAATATAATGTATATTGAATTAGAATTCATTGTTTTATGTTAGACTGTTAGTGTTAGTCATGAAATTAAGAAAATATAATTTTTTTTATAAAAAAATATATGTATAATATAAATTATTTATTAAGTAAAATATTTTAATACATTAATATTTAATATATTTATATGTACGGGATGAGTATTATAATTGCACTTTGATCATTTTGTCATTCCTAATGATGGAATGGGTTTAAAATGCTCAAAAGGGTACTTTGATCATTGCACTTGACTAGGGGCAAAAAGCAATTTTCTAGGACCAATAGTAATTCTTATTAAAAACTTCAAACAGCCCACTAGTGTACTTGGGTGCTGGGAACAAAAGAGAATACAATGGTTCAAAAATAAAATTCATGAAAAAAGATGTGATAAAAACCGTCGACAGCAGGATTCGAACCTGCTCAGGCATAGCCCAACAGATTTCGAGTCTGTCTCCTTAACCACTCGGACATATCGACGTTGTTGTCAATGGTCGTAGTTTATGTATATATAACCTATACTTATTCCCTATGCTTTAATAATAAAGTATTAATATTAATTGTTTATAATTTTGATATCAAATTTTTGCAGCTTAAGAGTCACGATATAAGAAATAAATATATCATAACAATCCACTCAAATTAATGTTTTAATTTTTTATGTTAAAGAGTTTTATTCGCTCATCTGTTTATATTCTTAAATTATTTTTTATATCAAGATTTAGTTTGAATGAACTTCGTTATAAATACTTATAGACCATAAATAAGGTTAAATTATTGGCACTCCAATATACTTATTAGCATGTCCTACTTTTTTACTTTTATTTTCCAAACTTATCCTTATTCAAGTTTTTATTTTAAATAAAATTTAAAATCATTTAAGTTAACTTCCTTTATATATCATACATAAAATTAAAAATCAAATAAACTGCACACAAATATATTTTATTTGTATTTTTATTTCATAAAAATATTTATAATTATGATGATAAAATAATTCAGTTGATGAAATTAATAAATCTTCGGTGAATTATTTATTTTTACTGCAAATCTTCGGTGAACAAATATTTTATTAAGTGCTACATTACTAAACATATACTTGACTTTTTTGAAGAATAAAAAAAAAAAAAAAAGGAAAGTTCATTCATTGTCTCCTTTTCCTTTTGAGGAGACATAAAGATAGATAACTGATTAAAAAAGAAGGGAAGGAGGAGTCCTAGGTTTGATGACTCTAGCTAATAAAAAAAATTAATGAATTAATAATTAGTATTTGCTCATAAAAAAATTGTCTTCTTTTCAATTTGTTCAATTCTTTCATTAAAATAACACGATATATTATTACTTTTAGTTGTACTAATAAAAAACAAAACAAAAAAATTAAATGTGTAAATAGTCTATTATGATAAAAAATTAGAAGTCAAACAAATGAAGGTTATTATTAATCAGGAAAAGGTGTAGATAAACATTTTTTATTCGTTAAATTAAAGATAAATAAAAAAATTATAATAATTTACACATTTTTACTCAACCAACTAAATAAAGCTAGATCGCTTGACATATGTAAACATATATAAGTATTTTAGTTATAACCTCAATCTCGAATCATATAAATCATATAGAGTACATCAAATTTATAAACGTAAGCGTTGAATTGTTGTTGCTGTTATTCTTATTATAAAAATTAGAAATTGTAACATAATAATTATTAACTAAAACTTTTATTTATATTTTGCTTTATATTAATAAAAAATAAGCATCTTATCACTTTTCCTTGCCATTTTAGTCTATTATTTTAAATTTTATTTTCAATTAATATATTTAACTAACTTTTGTTCGAAACTTATATAGGAAAAGGTAGTTAAATAAGACCTAATACAATGGGATATAGATTGACAAACTATATATTTTAAAATGGAGTGAAAAAAAACTATAAACTTGATAGGAGGTTAAACTCATTAGTAATTCTATGTTCCAGTCGTTTTCTTGATTAATTCTTCTCCTCTTCTTTTCTCCTTTCTTCCCTTTTTTTCTCTCTTTTATCCTCTTTTCAATTTATCATTAGATTTATCTACCACTAACCTCAATTAATTTGGATTAAAGGTATTGTTGATTTTATTTTATTTTAATGTCAAAGTTACTTTTAATATTTTAATAAATAAAAATATTTCTTCTATATGACGAGAATAACGAAAATATAGAATTGCACTTACTTTTTTCTATATATATATATATATATATATATTTATTGTACTTACTTGCAACCACTATGAAGTACGTCATACAAATACACAACATGGTTTTATTCTTTGATGAGAGTACAACATGGTTTGATGTGCATCACAAGTTCTATTTGCACTTTAGGAGGGATCAACACAACTACACACAAGATAACACGAACAAACTGCTACTAAATGCAGCATTGGCACATCTAAATTGCACTACCAAGGTTCAGCTAGTGCATCCATGATGCAATGGTTGACCTCACTTTTTCCCATGTTTAGCATAATCCCACTGTCCTTGTAGCAAACTGAATGCTTAGGCTTTGAATTCACTTCTCTTAGGTATGATGCTTGGGTGCAACTTTGGGGTGTAACAGTGCCTTGATAAGCCTTACAAAGATAGCTTAAGAAGTTCTCATAATCCTGCAGCAAAAGAAATTTGCAAGTTCTTTTTGAATTTCCTGTACACTTCTAATTCGACTCATTAATATAACACAACTTACATATGTAAAAACAAATTTAAGTGTTATAAGTTATTTGTTAATTAGAAGTATTTCTTAGTGAAAATTTCAAACACAGGGAATGGGGCTTGGTTCAGCCGATATAAAATTGCAAAACTAAACTGACCTCATAGAGTGGTTCTCCATCCACAACTACCCAAGGAACATACTTGTGAGGAGGCTCCAGAGCACTTGTTTCAGCTGCATATTGTAGCTCCAACTACATAAAGATAGTAAATGCTACTAAGGATCAAAAACAAGATAGTAAATGTTAATTGAGACAAATATTTCAGTCAAACAATGATGTATTCAGCACATCTGTCATATGTTTTGTTTTTCATCAGGAGATAATCTTCACATTCAGCAAGATTGGCAAAATATTGAAAAAGGATTTTGAGAAATTATCTTGAAGAAAGATGAATGATCAGAAGCTACAGATTGGCAGTTCTATTAGATCTTGTGGCAGTATCTGTAGCAAAGAGCTATTAATCATGTATGACAATAAGGTAATTTGTAGATCATATTACACTGCTTTAGAGTTTTGTAAAAATGAAGAACATGACCAATTTTTGAAGTAATTGCTGGAATAAGTTAAGATTACTTCTCATTAGCTATTTCATTTTGTTGTCTTGAAGAATAAAAGCAAAGTAGTAGACCGGCACGTAACAAATACCAGACCTTACCATCCAAGTTTCACATAACAGAACCAGTTACGGCTAGTTGACATGGATTATTATCTCACCTCGAAGAGAGATTCAATTATCTATGACACTTAAGATTAGTTTAAATAAGGAATTCTGTATAACTGTTCAAATTTTCTAATTCCCAACTTTCCACTAGCTTGTATCATTTACCAATGTTTGTATAACTTAAGGTTCATCAAAAACAACCATAGAAGAGAAAGGTTACTTAAAAACATTTAAGTCCTGTTTAGATAAACTTTTTCATAAGCACTTATAAGAAGAAAAAATAAGAAAGTAAAATAAATTGAGCTTCTCTCACAAGCTAAAATCAACTTAACATTTAACTTCCATAAAAGTTCTCAGTCTCATTTAACTCTTCCAAAATCTGAGGTGCCAAAGTTGATTTTAACTCACGGAAGAAAAACTCAATTTATTTTAACCTCTTATTTTCTTCACCTGCAAGTGTTTGTAACAAATTTCATCCACATAGGATCTTAGAATACTTTATAGAAACTAGTTTACAAGTCATACTTACACTCGGAGGGCATGAAAACTAAACTCATGTACATAATACTCTCTCAATCACAACATGGTATTGGTAGCTCAAGGACAAGAGCGAAATCAGAGAAAAACACCAACCTGTTTTCCTTGTTCGCTATTATAACACTGATTAATAGGTTCCGAATCAAGATCCAGTTTCTCAAAACAAGATTCCCATTCCTCACGCTTACGCTGATAAACCAGATCCTCAACACAGTAGATGAAAGGAAAATGTTTGCTCTGCAAAAGAGTGTGATTTACATAAAACACTCATAACAGAGATACCGAGGTACACATGCAAAGCACTGCTAAACTTTTTCATCCGTAGAAATTGAACTCGAACTCAGGTGCCAAGAATTTATAATAACTTTATCGGTAGTAATCAAACTCACTCAAGCTAGAGCATCTTGCTAAAGCACTGTTACACTGAAGCAAAAGTACTCCTTTTTTTTTTTTTGTTTTTTTTCAAAATTTATCATATTATAACAGTACTCCTAAGTTCAAGTCATTGGTCCAAGTGACACCAGACATCATCTCCTTAAGAAAAATCTCGAATTCGAAACTTATGGATGAAAAAAACATGATTTAAAGGAAAGAACCTCATCAAAGGTGGTCAGCTAAGTTATCCAATAAAAATTAATCATCTACAAAGTGGATGAATAATCCATAACAATAACATAGTAAAAAAAAAAAAAAAAGGAGTACTCCTAAGTTCTGATCCCAAATTAAAGAAAAAAAGAAAGAAAGGGGAAAAGGCAAAGCAATTGTTACTTACGAGTTCAGGCCAGATGTCAATTGCACAGGCTTCAACTGTGTTCAGCAAGCACTCATATGGCCCATGCTGCAATTCTCATCACAATTAAAAAAAAAAAAAAAAATAGATGAAGAGTGTGTATAAGATTGGAGTATAGAGTACCTGACATTCAAAGGAGGCGTTGTTACGGAGTTTGGCATTGCCCCAAGGAACGAGTTTTAGGTCAACGATTGGGGCAAGGTCTGGGGTGAAGATTTTGGGGAGGTGATTCACGATGAAGTTGGCGCTGTAGGGGCATAAGCTTTCGTAGTACAATTCCAACGACACTTTTTCGTGAGATTCAGAGGGTGAGAAGAAGGCAAAGAAAGAGAGGAATAAGAGCAGAGAAACAGAGACCATTGCTGAAACTGAAACTCAATTTGGGTAACTCCAACCAGGATTAGAAATGAACTCAACAATATATTTCTACTTAAAAATGATACCAAAAGTTGTTTTCACATATTGTTGAGCACTTAAATCTTTTAATTAAGGTTTGGTTCCATTCTTGGCTTAAACATAAAATTATAACTAAAGATATAATGAAAATTATAACTGAAGATATAATGTTATTTCCAAAGTGGACAGATCCAATAAGAGATTATTAATTGGATGTGGAAAAAAAAATCTCAAACTTTTGGTTAAACAAAAAAAAAAAAAAGAGTTTAATAACGTCTGTAAAATAATTTTATAGTATTATTTAATCATAAATCATAATTAATATAAATTATTATAAATTTTAAGACAACTTACACAAACTACCGATGAAGGATTCCTGAATTTAAACATTATATAGTTGCCCAGAATTAGAGAATCCAAATGGTCTATTATTGTGATTTGGGAGTGAACTATTTTTTTTTAACAGACATAAACTCATAATTATATTATAGCATTTGAATTTTGTTCCTCCTTGTAAATGTATTACGTAGAAATTAAAGCTAAATTCTATAAATTTGATGTGTTGCAAGATGATTTACATCTTGTAGTGAACTAATTTTCTTTAGTAGATTTTCATTCATTTAATTTATGTCATGTTTGCCACCTGTCAAAATCAGTTCAACACCTAAGCTACAATTGTTTTTTCATACTTTTCTTACGGTTACAAAATTGCCACGACTTCGTCTGTGTTTAAATATCTGCCATCTTTTTCTCATAAAAAATATTGTTATCCTTTATCATGAAATTTATTTATTTTCCATTGTTTCAATAATTAAAAAATAGATTCATTATTATTTTCTCCAGGTATTTCTATTATATAACATTATATGAAAATATAAATTAATTTTTTTAAAAAAAGATAGGTGCTAAATTACTTATAATGTCATACAATTTCATATTTTATTCAGACAAATCATCATATATATAATAAGTGTATTGATTTTCATAATAACAGCTAATATTTTACTCACTAAAAAATTATAATTTATAATAAAATATTTATAAATAAATAAATTATATTAAAATTAAAAATTATAATAAATATTTAGTATATAAATTATATTTTATATTTATAATAAATAATTTATACTGTTATTATTAATTATTGATCATTTATTTTAGAAATTATTAAAATTAAAAGTTAGAACTAATTTCTTTTGAAATAATAGATGTAAATAAATCATTCGATTGATATTAAAACATAAAATCATGTCTCAATCTTCTAAGAAAAAATCATGTCTCAAAAAATACACATAGAACGTATTTGAATTTTAAAATTAATTTTTTATACTCAGTTACAATTTGTATAATCGTTTTAAATACCAGTTTATACATTTAAGAAAAGTAAAGTTCACCGCATCATTAAAGAAGAATATTTAAATGAGAAGAATTGTGAGCAATACAAATAGACTTAAACCTATGTAAGAAACTTTAATTTTATACCAGCGACGATACATTATTAAATGATTGTGTAAGATTATTTCAGACCGATAGTCTATGGTCATTAAACTTAACTTATTTATTACAAAATTTAAAATATAAGACACGTACTTTAACGAGTAATAATTCCTAAAAATGTTTTTATCAAGGATAAATTTTAAACCAGCTTTCATTCAGAAAATAAGGTTCAGATTTATAATATAGAAATAAATTTTAATTTTAAATTTTACATAAATTGAAAAATACATGCACTGATGCAGGCATTTTCCAACTAAAATATAACCTATCAAGAATATTAACTGCTATAAGAAAGAAAAAAAGAAGGAAAAAAAACATACTGTGAACACAATGGAACAAGCATTTTTTTTCATGTGTCAGCATAAAAAAATCAAACAAAAACAAGAAAAGTTTAAAAAAAAAAAAAATCATCACTTGCACAGTCTATACTAATCAATTAAATATTAAAAATGACAGACTTAAGGGGAAAACATTTTAGGTGTATTTGTTAGGTGGAATTCTTTTTTCATATTCGAAAATTATTATGATTCTGAATGATTAAAATTTGTTTGGTGGATATATAATAAATATTTTAGAAATATTTATATATGTTCCTTAAAAGTCAGAGGTTTACACGTTCTAATTTAATAAAATTTTCTTAAAATTTTAATTATTTATCACATGATCTATTATAGTAATGTGCTATTTTTACTTCAATCACACTTTTTTTTTTCAATTTTAAAAAATTAGATTCTCATATCTTTCATTGGAATTAAAATTTTGTGGGAAACATAAATAAAATATTTCCCAAAAAAAAATTTTTTTTTAGGACATTTCCAACACGGATGCTTCCTGTGAGTTGCTCATTAGAGTAAATGACTAGAAAATACTTTGTTTAAGTCAATTGCTTAAATAAGCAACATGGTTTAATTGGCTCATATCAATAAATAATATTTTTTAGTTAGAAAACAATTTAAACACTTACTTCCACAAAACTGTATGAAAAAGTTAACTTATTAAATTATAAATATTTGATAAAATTAGTAGTTAAAAAATGTTGAGTGATAAAAAAATAAAATATTATGATTTTTTTTAAAAATAGTAATTAGAAAATAAGATAAATATATTGAGAATAAAAAGATAAAAAAATATAAAAAAAGTTAAAAATTAAAAACTAGCATTTAAAAAATATTAAAAATTATTGAAAAACTACTAAAAAAATATTTAGAACAATCAAACAAACTTTTTAGTTAATAAAAAAAATTAAAAATTAATTAAAATGTCTTATAAAAGATAATCTTAGTATAAGAGTGAGAGTTTTTATGTCAAATGCTTAAATTTATCTAGTACGATAGTTATCATAAAATTAAGATAAATAATTAACTTAAGTAAAAATATATTATGCTAAAAATGTTGTTTTCTAAAATAATAAACCAAACAGGAGAGATAAAGATTTATGAATAACTATAAAATTTTCTTATATTCCCTTGAGATAAAAGATTATTAGTTGGAGAAGATATTGACTTGCCAAAATTATGTAGTATTACAAAGTAAAAAATAAATAAAAAAGATTATTCTTGCTTTCCTTATTTAAATTCATTAAAACTTGAATCTTACGGTGAAATAAATAATTTCCTTGTATATATAATTTTTTGAAACCACGATATCATTTGTGTTCGCGGGTTGGTTCGGATCGGTTTTGGTCAAATTTAGGACTCAATCCAATCAAATTTGATCAGTTCGATTCGGTTCGGTTTTCAGAAGAAAAAAAATTGAAATCCAACCCGTTTATGAACAGTTTGGTTCGGTTCGGATCACCAGGTTACCCATTTAAATTTTTTTTTTATAACTACTATTTTATATCACGATTTTTTCAAATATCTCATACAATTAACACAATATTATCAAATGTATGAAAGTAGTAAAATTGATTCATTTAATACCATCAACATAATATTATAAAATAGACTTATAATATAAATTAAAACAAAAGATTTGTGAACAATATTTACTATAATAGTCTGAATCACAATTGAATCTTACAAACCAAGCTTTGTTATAACCAATTTT
>PYAF01002572.1:405050-430739 GCA_007407185.1 Glycine tomentella
AACTGTCAATGATTAAAATTAACATTGTATATTTATATCGCTCAATAAATAATTTATCATAAATTTTAAATATAATGTATCTTTCCTCTCTCTTTATATATAAATTAAAATTATTATCTTGAAAGAGAACGTATTTAGAAACAATTCTTCAAGGAGGGCATGTTAAGGATTTTTCTTAACATCTAATCTCTTTTAATCTTTTTTTTTTATACTGAAGTCTCATCTCTTTTAATCTATCATTTTTAATATCTTTAATTTGAATTTGAATTTCTATATTTTTAAAAGAAATTAGCAATAATTAAAAAATAATATTGTATCATAATATAAATTGTTTATCATAAATTTAAAATATAATTTATATGTTTAAAAATATTTTTATTATAAATTATAGTTATAATATAATTTTTATATTTAAAGGGTTTTTTTATCCGTGGGAATTAAACACGATATTAGGGAGTTTACAACACTCATACACTCTGTTAAATCAATTGAGTTAGACCCCCTTATTTTAAAAGGTATTTATTTATCATAACTATCAATTATATAAATAAACATTTATTATGAAATGTACATACTAAAATACAAGCCAAAAATAATTTAATAAAATAATATAATTAATATATTTTTTCTATAATTGATATTATTAATGAAATTTTTAATTGTTGCATAGAAACCTAAGCAATAAATAATTTAAAATAAAATTAATATTTTTACATAAATTACAAGTAGTTGACCTTAGTGATATTGGATCAGGATCTCTTAAGCAAGGTCTTAAGTTTGAGTATTGTAGATGAAAAAAAAAATCATTAGGAGAGGAGAATTCTATTAAAGATGGTCACTCAGATTTTCAGACGGAGATTAGTCATTGACAAAGTCGATGTGTACTCCATACCAATAACATGGTTAAAAAAGATAGGCTAAAATGTAATGTTTGTCCCCAATTGTTCTAAATTTGCGGTTTTGATCTCCCTAATTTTTAATTGAAACATTTTGTCTTTCACTTTTAAAATTTAATTTTTTCTAATTTTTTAATTGAGACATTCCATTTCTTACTTTTAAAAAATTTGTAATTTATCATTTTTTTAAAGTAAAGAACGAAGTGTTCCAATTAAAAATGCAAGACTAAAATTGCAAACTTTAAAAAATAGGGGATAAGATATCTCAGTTAAAAAAAATAGGAGGATTAAAATCTCATACTTAAGAAAATAGGGTGATGAAAACATAAAATTTAAGAAATTCTATTATTTTTGCAAATTTAAGAATACACATTAAATTTGATTTAATAATAACTGAAGCAAACATTAAATTTTTAACAACAACTAATAAATTTTTAAGAATTCTTTCAAAATAAAATATTGATGATAATAATAATATGGTATTATTATTTTTAAATATTCTAAATCAAACACGAATAAAATGTTTGAAGCCCATTTCATATCTATATCTATAATAATACATATGAAAATAATTTTTAAATAGAATGTTTACATGTGACGACATTTCTTAGAACTCTTAACAATTAATTGACTTTATATCTTTTTTATGTAATGTCTTTCAATTTTGATTAGATTGCTTAAAATTATACTTGTGAAACCCGTCATTGATCAGTGGGTCAATAATTGATCCGATTTGACCCTATATATTACAAATTTAAAATTATATATATATCTATTATATATAAGTATATAACTAATATTATTTAAGTAAGAAAAAATTATCCATACTTCAAAATCCAAATATTTTTTTAAAAAAATTAAATTTTTTCCCCCAAAAAAAGGAAACCCGGCTGGCTTTGATCGGGTCAACCCAAGTATGTTGCATTTCCATTCCGAACACGGAACCAATCTAATTTGGCCACTAATTTTCGGTCTCATCAGTCCGACCTATCAGTCCGGACTAATTTTTACAACATTGCTCTAAAAAAGGTTTAGATAATGGTATATTTTTTGTTTTACTTAGTTTACTATTTTGTTATGTACATCTTATATTATTATTCAATTTTTTATTTTGATTATCTAATATATATTTTTATCTTTTTTCTTCAAGGTAATCTTCTAACTTTTTCATTCACCTCAAATTAAATTTTCTATATTTGAAATTTGACATTTGCATAATATAACGACTACTACAAATGCATCCTAAAATGACAAAAGAGGGTTTCACTAACAAACAAAAAAGTAATATTATTTGTCAAGTCATATTTTCTTTCTTTACTTTTTATCATTTAATTTACGACAACATGTACAAATAATAAACAAGACATTATATTTTGATTAAATAAATTATATGTAATAATTTTATTTATATTCAATAGTCAAAACTCGACAAAATTAAATAAATAATACAAAAAAAATAAAAATTTAAGAAAATGGGGCAGTTTGAAAACAATTTAGAAAAATGGGGCTGTCCAACACGCCCAAAATAAGTGTGTTTAAACACGCCCAATTTAGGCGTGTTTAAACACGCCTATTTTAGGCGTGTTGCAGTCCCTTGGTTCTATAAAAGCTGAACATTGATAGCCTGTATATGCATTGGTTCCAAGTAGTGGTTTTTTGTTGGGTTCATTGCTTGTGGTTTGGTTCTAGTTTAAGCGTTTTCCAAATATGAGTTCAGGTAGTCAGAGTGTTGATGTTATGTTATTTTTTAATGGAAGAAAAGTCAGAGGGCGACATGGTGTTATTTTTGAAGGTAACAATAGGTCGACACGTATCAATCGAAGATCAATGCTTAGTGAATTACATGAGAAGATACGCAGGAAATTAGGTTTAAACGACAACCAACGTATCAGTTTGGTGACGACAAAATTATGGCAACACGATCATTACACGGGGAGCGAATTGCTGGATGATGAAGACGTAGAAATTGTAATCGACCGATTTTTGAAGCAGTCAAGGAATGAATTGTTAGAATTGTACGTGGATTACGTTGCAATGGAGGATGATGTTTTACCCTTAGCCATGAGGTCAGCGGCTTTTCCTTCTGCAGATAATGAAGCATCATATGTTGCTCCAGCTGGAAATGTGTCTGAGGAAGCTGAACATGACCCAACTTGGGTTATGGACGAGGATGAGGAGGACGATGATGATGAAGATATCATGATGGAAGATCGTCTTCTTGAGGAGGATGCTAGTGCGTGCGAAAATGACGAGGATGTTGACGTGCATGCGATTGAATTCGAAGAAGACACTGGTGTGGGGTCGTCTCAAAGGCGTCATCATGCGAACCTTGGATCTAATCAAGTAGAAGAACCTGTTGAAGGTATGTTAGACTGCTTTAATCAATGAAACTGTAGTGACATATGTTTTATGGTTTAGGGTGATATGTTTTATGGTTTAGGGTTTATGTTGCTTATAATAATTGTTTAGGGTATTAGGTTTGGTTTCTGGTTTAGGGGTTAAGGACTCATTTGGATGGTTAAGGTTTTATGTTCTATGGTGTTGTGTCAATGCCGCTTAGGTTGAGATTAGGGGTTTATGGTGTTAAGAAAATGGGTTTAGGGACTAGGGAGTATACCGTATGGTTTAGGTTTATGATTTAGTGATGATGTTGGTAACCAATATTCTAGGCTACTTACAACACAATGATCATGCATGTCTCCCTCCTTACTTGGATTTGATTGGTTCCACCAACGATAGTACCTAGACGAAGTAACATTAGGGTGATGGCAGGCACATAATGAAGTAAGGAGGCGGAAATTGCATCCATTACTGGCTGATTGCATCCATTACTGCTGACTATAACTTATCCAAGGATTGTCATTGTAATGTGCTAGCATAGCAAGAGAGTGTTACTCCATTCCAAATTTCTTTAACCCCACAACAGAGTAACCCCAACAAACATTCATATCCTCCAATGTTATAGTTGCTTGTCCTAAGGAAACAGAAACCTGTTGGTATTTGAATATTGTTTAGTGTACACAACGAAGGGTTTGTGTGTTTGGATAATGTGTAGTGTTTGGATAATGGGTTTAGGGTTGCCTTTGATTGTTTTGGCTGCATGATCGTACATACATATTCATTTTGAATATGTTTTTATTGGATTGGGATACATAATTGGAAAATTCTTTAATGGGGGTTTTATGCTTGCCTTCCTGATATACATGTATTTTATTTGGCATATATGTATAGGTGCTGAGGTCGTTCCTTTTTGGCATGGAATTCCACATTACATGTATATTGATTGGAGTCATCCATGCGACGAAGAAGAATCATTTACAGGTTCTGCTTCGGGTTCGGGTTCAGGTTCAGGTTCAGTGCAAGGTCCTTGGCAACTAGGGGATGACTTGTTTGTTAAAAAGGAATTTCCATCGAAAATGGAGGCCCAAATTGCAATTAAACGGAACCTCATGAAGGACCATCAAGAAGCAACTATGGTTGAGAGCAAGCCTACCAAGTTTACGATGAAATGTGTTTAACACAAAGATGGTTGCCCTTGGAGGGTTAGGTTAATCAAACCAACGTACGGTGAGAAGTGGGTGGTTTCAAGATGGTCACAAACAGCTTGACGTTGATGTTATTGCTTCACTTATAGTAGATATGTTTCTATTAAATTTTGTTAATATGAACAATACTATTTTTAGAGGTATGTTGATAATGTCAATGTTACCATTTGATTCTTAGGAATGGTCAGGGAGGAACTGTCTGTGTCAATTGCATTGGTTCAGGAGAGGATCACCAATACCTATGGCTTTAAAGTTTCATATGGCAAGAGTTGGTATGCGAAACAGAAAGCAATGACAATGATTTATGGGGATTGGGAAGAGTCTTATGCATTTTTGCCGAGGTGGTGCGATTACATGCTTCGTTTCTCACCAGGTTCTTTTTATGATATTCAAACAAATGCTTATTTTGTGACAAATCGACTGGTACGGGCAAAACATGTGTTTCTTCGCATGTTTTGGACTTTTAGGCAGTGTTGCGAGGCTTTTAACTTTTGCAAACCAATCATCCAAATTGATGGGACTCATTTATATGGGAAGTATAAAGGTAACTTGATTACCACGACTCAGGATGGAAATAATGAGTGTCTGCCATTGGCATTTGCCATTGTTGAGGGGGAGACGCTGGAAGCTTGGGAATACTTCCTTGTCAACATTCGCCTCCACGTAACCCAAATGCAAAATATATGTCTCATTTCAGATCGGCACCGGAGCATCATATCTGCTATGGAGAATTATGCAGGATGACAACCACTTCATGCGCATCACGTGTTTTGCCTTCGTCATATTGCCAGTAATTTTAATACAAGGTTCAAGAGTGCAAGATTGAAGAAGGCCCTGATGACTTTAGGTATGTTAACATGTATTTCAAGTACTTTAATTTGAGAGGAATACGTAAACAAAATTCTATTAAATGTTATTATTATTCTGCAGGTTATACTCCCAGTGTGGTTGATTTTGACGCCGCGTTTGAACGGTTTGGTGATGCCAGTCCCGAGGTTGCATAATGGATTGATGGCATCCCTAAGAAAAAGTGGACACGTGCATATAATGTAGAGGGGAGAAGATATGGCCACATGACAACAAACTTGTCAGAATCAGTCAATAGGGTGTTCAAGGGAGCAAGGAACATGCCTATCACCGCTCTTGTGAAGCACATGTATACCCATTTGGTTCAGTATTTTGTATGCAGAGGACAAGCAGCCGTTTCATAGCTTCAACATTCACAGAGACATTGCAAAAATGTGGTTAACGCCATGAGGCATAACCAGACCGTTGCTACAGGCCACCATGTAGGCACATATAATCTTGAGCAAACGGTATTTTAGGTGGAAGAGGGTTGGGATAGGATATATTCTGTCAACCTTGCTAAGCGTTATTGTCAGTGTGGCAAGTTTAAGGCGTTCAAATACCCATGTAGTCACGCCGCAGCTGCTGCTTTACATGTTCGTCAAAATCCTTATCAGTTTGTGGATGATGTCTTCCTGGTAAACAACTTGGTTCAGGCTTATTCATTGCCATGGCAGCCAATTGGTAATGAACGTGCTATTCCACCAAGTGAAGATCCAGTTGTCATACCTGACGGGGAGATGTTGCGTGCAAAGGGTCGTCCAAGGTCCACTAGACTACGTAACAAGATGGACGAAGTGGAAACAATTCCAAGACGCGAGAGATGCGGAATTTGCAAGCAGGTTGGACATAATCAGAGGAATTGTCCTACTCGTGGTGGTGCTTCATGAATTTGAAATTATGTGTTTTTAATTAATGTGATGCTAATGTATTTTATTTAGAAAGACATGTGTAACCCTTTTATTTCATTATGAGACATGATATTACCTAAAACCTAATTTTATACCATTTCTGTTTCCCTACTTGTAGACCGAAAGACTATACCATAAACAGTAACCCTAATTTAATAAGTCAAGCTTTGATCGCTAATGAACAACATAAAAAACAGGTGTCCGGTCCATGAACATGCCATGAATGAACATGCCTGAATAGGGCGTGAGTTAACACCCCGCAATAAGGTGTGAATTAACATGCCTAAAATAAGACATGACTTAACACGCCTTGAAACGGCGTGTTATGTCATGCCGAAATACGGCGTGACGTAACACCCCTAAACTGGGCGTGACTTAACACGCCCAACAAATAGGATGTGACTTAACACACCTTGAAATCGCGTGTTACATCACGTCGAAATAGGCCGTCAGTGACCTTTATTTAAGGCAAACACTCCCACTCGCAGACCACATGCCTCTGGATTCGAAATTGAATCTGAATAGTATGGCTTTCTTAGGAGAAACCAGTAGTCAGAATATTTGTAATTCAAAATTAGCATTCATTTATCCGAATGGATTAGTGAAACACAACGAAACAGGCGTTTCTTTTGAATGCCCATCTCCAAAATCAATGCGAGTGCCTAATGCCTATTCTTTGCAAACACTCAAGAGCAGGATGCACGACACCCTGGAACTTCATTCTGACCACTGTGTTGACGAAATCTATTACCGACAACCATCCATACATGCAAGTTAGAAATTTTTCTTTCATTCTTTAAAACTCACTACTGATGACGATGTTTGCACAATGTTAACGTGCAACGACCAGATGTCAAGTGCTGACCCATAGAAATATTATGCACCATCAACAAACACCCGACGATATACTGAACCTACTTCAGTCCACCATCGTCCCTACACACGATGCAATGCTATATTACAACGACAAGTGGCACACACCACGACAAGGCAATTTTGTGGGTTATTCATTCACTGGAACAAACCCAATAAGGTTTGAAATTCCTTCAGGATGCAACATTGAAACACTAAAGGAAGTCATAAAGCAAGTTGCACCTGTTGGGGTTCCCCCTGATGGCATTCAAAACTCATAGTTAGTAAGTAAATTGTTTTTCCGACAGCCCCGCAATGCAAAATACTCAAACCACACAATCGAATATCACATCATAGAGTTGACAAGCGATGAAGACGTGTTTAAGATGTTAGTCGAATCACACTACTGGAAACGTTATGGTCCAATAGAGATTTTAGTGGTTTTTACGAAACTAGTTACCTAAGTAGTGCTTATCAACTTTCATTGCATGCAATTGTCGTTGTAATTTAAAATGTCAGTTACGTTATGTCATGTTATGTTATGCAGTAATGTTATTTGCCGATTGGATTATTGCCTATGATATCAAGTAATGTTTTTCAAAACATTATTGATTAAATAAATTTAAAAACAAAAGTAAATGAAAACATTAAAAGTATTACAAGCTGAATTAAAAAACCACAAATGGCCTACTCAGGCAGATGGCAGTGGCCACTGATAATGACAGGCCATACGATCAGGTAGCTTTCGTCGATGGGGTAACGGGGAAGGGTCTGCCTCAGTAGGGTCAGGCTGAGGATGCTTTGGCTAGGACGAGTATGTCTGGGAAGGGCCTTCCGCATTCGGGTCTACATATGATGCTGAACATGGAGTGCCCTGCTGTGGATATGACGGCTGCAGAGGGTAATCATCTATGGTGGGTAACGGTACACCTGATGGCCAACAACCTTCACCAGAATAATCAAATGTGTCGAGTAGGTCGTCAATGTTGGGACCCTGCCAATGATCATGAGATGCTGAACCACTTGTCCCAATATCCGCTGATGCCATCGCCATTGCTGTAGCCACATATAGAGGTTGCGAGTCGGGATGTGGAGGCATGTCACTCTGTGTACTGGTGCCCCCGTACCCCATGTCACCCTGTTGCTGAGACTCATAATATATGGGCTGGCTGCCATATGTTGATTCTACATGTGGAGGCCTAAAATAACCAGAAATACGAGGCCTGACAGCAACAATGGGCTCTGAAACAGGGTGCATCGGTTGCCGTCTACGCTCTAGCCCATGCCCCTCCCGTCTTCTACGGCCAACGACAACAGACACTTGTGGCTCATCCTGAAGCTGGGTGTTTGGTGCATGTGGCCCTGCCTCCTCCAGGCGACAACTCTCTCTGAATATAGAAAGTATACGTCCAACTTCCTGCTGCGCCCACTCGCGATTGTAACCTGGCCACTGATCATGACTAAGGGCGAAGTACAACATCTACAGCCATCAATCTATAAATTAAGAAACAAACATTATTTTCATTCATGTGTTGTATCATAATAAACATAAATAGACAAATGATAAACTGAAACAAAACTTACACCACGACCAGTCTTCGCAGCCATCTTCGATATGTGTCGCTTCCTATTTTCCCTATACCAAACCATGTACTCATGGTTTGGCGACATCAAGCCCTGACCCAGAGGGGGAAGCTCGATGTGCTGGTCCCGAACCTCCCACCGTCTAATAAACGGTCTAAGCTTACGGACCCAATTGTCTTCGTGTTTACCATGCAAAGAAAGGTCATGCACACCCTTAAGCTTCCTTGGCCTACGAGGGATTGGCTGATCCCTCCCGAATTGGCGCACGCATCTGTCAGGCTGGGAATACTCGACGGTGTGGAAGCAAACAACAGGAGTATTTGCCATCCACAACAGTCGCTCCTGCTCAGAAGCACCAAGAAAGTCGTAATGCATATATGGTTGCCAAACCACCTGCACAGACATAATAATGACACAATCAAATAAAGATATGGACCAAATAATCACAGTATTTAACACTTACAAATAACTAAACGTACCTCATCCCGGCTGAGAGATTCCAATCTCATCCTATACCAAAGAAGCTCGTGTGCTCGAAACCAGCCTAAAGCATTAAACCTTAATTCAAAATAATTGCCATTAGAATACTATAAGACTGCATTACAGAAATTGTTTAAAAAAACCAAATATCGTCAAACATACCAGTGTCCAAAATGCCAATCCGGGTGAGTGGCAAGCGGAATGACTCGAGCAATGGGGGGGAACCTGAGCCACGCCCAAGCCTGAAGCAGCATGTGACACCCACCAATGTCGCTTTTGTTTGGATCTGTGCACTCGCACATTTGTCTGAACAAATGTGCAAGGACCGCAGATCCCCAGCTATATGATCCAATGTCATCGAAGTCCCCAGCAAGCAATGGGACGTAACGGGCCGCGACCATGCTCGCCCCAGATCTGTCGCACAGCAGCCATGATCCAATAAGAGGTGCAATGTGGGCCTTAGTAAATCGCGACACATCGACCAAATCGTTATGAACCTCACCCCAATGCGCAAAGTGTCTGTCAAAGAAAGATAACCGCAAATATCCGCCTTTAACCTCAGTGTCTGCATCAGGTTCATGATCGAATACATCCTCAGTGATGGTCTCCCAATCCGCGACCGTGACCCCTGTGACAACTTTGCCCTCCGTGGGCAACCCCAAAATACCCGCCATGTCTTCCAATGTGATCGTCATTTCGCCCTGCGTCATGTGGAATGTATGGGTCTCTGGTCTCCACCACTCAACCAGAGCACTAATCAGCACAGGATCAATCTAAAAAAAAAAAAAATCAATTTATATGCATTAATGTTAGAAAATTGTGCTTTACTAAACTACTTTCCAACTTGCATACCTGAATATGTCGCATGCGTGCGACATGTAGAAAGCCGGCACGTCCTAACATATCACCGACAATGTCAGGTATATCGTCGTACTGTGGCCCCCCGTCGCTTTACCGCGTCGGGTCTTCAACAGGCGAGCTCTGTCCTCGTTCCACACAGCTTGTGAAACATGGGTCCGCTGAGTCCGCCTACGCAGAGCACCCCACTTATACGGCGTAGGAATGACATGTGTCGTCGGATCCATGGGCTCACCCTCATGATCGGATCCAGAGCGCGAAGAATCACTCGAAGATGAGTCAGCCATGTAACAACTATCTTAATATAAATAAATAAAAGTAAAGTTAAACTTAATTTTACTTCGGTTGATAACACATTACAAATAATTAGTATATAAAATTAATAAAAAATAATGTACATAACTATCAAATATTTTATTTTTCTCTCTAGATCTTTTCCACAAGACAAATGTACAAAAAATTAAAAATCTTCTATACTATTCCCTTCAACAAACAGGGATTTGTGAAACACAATTCATGGAAGGGAGACAAGACCCTCTTTGCAAAAGTGTCGTTCAGACAGCTCAAATTTTAAATCTGATTTATGAGATGCAACATCAGCCCTCTGATATTCATAGTACACTTCTATTAATACTAAAACATTCCAAAAGCAAGAACCTTGACGTACATTGTTTCCACTTGTGCCAAGTCCATCATCATATACACAGAGAAGAAGCAAAACAGAACAAGAAATAAAACGTGTGATCATGTCTTTCTCCCATTCACCTTCTTCATCAGCTCATGCTCATAGTCCTCAGAGTAACCCTTTAATCCCCGCAAACTGCTCTCAACAACTTGGCAAGCGAATACAGCAAAGCACTTGTTACAACTATGATCAGTGAGGACATTAGTCTTATTGCTGTCCTTCCAAAGCCCCAAAACCAAACCTTTTTCACCTACAAAAGATTCCACTATTCCCTTCAACACGAACATACAATGTCCTTGTGGCCATGGCTCTTGCGGAATCAAATCACACTACCCCTTAGCCCTAAACCGCTAAACCGAATCCCCTAAACCATAAACTATTAACCTAATCCAACTTTTTATCATTAACCCAAAGCCCTAAACATCTAAACCAAACCCCCTAAACCCCAATCCATAATTAAACTAATCCAAAAGTTAATCAGTAACCCAAAACCCTAAACACATAAACCTTATCCCACTAAACCCTAAATCGTTAACCTAATTCAACAATTAATCATTAACCCAAAGCCTTAAACCCACTAACCGAACCACTAAACCCTAAACCATTAACCTAATCCAACAGTTAATCATAAACCAATGCCTTAAACCCCTTAACCCAACAACTAAACCCTAAACCGTTAACCTAATCCAACAGTTAATCATTAACCCAACTCCTTAAACCCCTTAACCCAACCACTAAACCCTAAACCATTAATCTAATCCTACAGTTAATCATTAACCTAAAGCCTTAAACCCCGTAACCCAACCACTAAACCCTAAACCATTAACCTAATCCTACAGTTAATCATTATCCCATAACCCTAAACCCATAAACCTTAAACCGTTACCCAAACACGCTAACCATTAACCCTAAACCCTTAAACCAAATCCCTTAGCCGTAAACCATTAACCTAGCCAACATCAACCCTAAACCCTAAACCCTAAACCCTAAACCATAACCCATAACCCATAAACCGTTAGTCCTAAACCCTTAATCCTAAACCTAACAATCATGAAAACCAAAACCTAACCATCATCTATAAACATATAATCTAAATTCCTAACACTAACATTAACGAATCTAATAATTTTTTTCATAATATCTACGAACTTAACAATTTTCTACTGACCTAAAATGTACGTCATTAACTAACATGTGCACCCTAGTAATTTTCTAAGAATATATAATGTATCGCGCTAATAATTCAATAATACAAAATAATCAATTATAAAATGCACTTACTTGTTGACAGGGCTTCGCCGCAAAAACAATCTACCCAAACTCCTTAGCGCACCAAGCTAGACTTTTTCACCCAAGGTTGAAAAGCTACAAATGAGGTAAAAGTAAATTTTGGCCGTTTATATACATGCAAGGGACTGCAACACACCTAAAATAGGCGTGTTTAAACACGCCTATTTTAGGCGTGTTGTACAACCCCATTTTTCTAAATTGTTTTCAAACTGCCCCATTTTCTTAAATTTTTATTTTTTTTGTATTATTTATTTAATTTTGCCGTCAAAACTCAAATCATTATACTCACAAAATAAATGTCATATAAATAAAGTAAAAAATGGGTATATTTTATATTAAAATCAGAATTTATTTTAATATACCCAAAATTATATGGTTTGTTAAAAATAATAATATACTATTTTTATATTAAAACATATTAAATTTATATTAAAACAACTATTTGTATCAAAATAAAATTTAATAAAATCTAATATGTTTTTAATATAAGAATAGTATAAAGCACAGTTATGAAAATCGGTTCGGCCAGTCGGACCGGGATTCGGTAGGCTAATTGGTCCGATTTTGTTATTGGACCGTTTATGTAGTTGACCCAGTCAAATTCGGTCAAATCCGGCCGGTCCGACCAGTCCAACCTAGTCGGGTTAGAGTCAAATTGTTTTATCCCTCTTCAAAAAGTGAAAGATATATATATATATATATATATAATACTTAATTATACTCAAAATAATTAGATACTTCATATGTATTTTTTAATTTTATTTTTAAATTATATTATTATTTTAATTAGACAATCCAACTACCAGATCGAACCAACACAACTAAGGCAGGATTGGGGTTGAGTTGCTTAACAAAAATCAATAAACTTAACTTATCCCAATTATGTTTCATTAAGTTGAATCTTAAATTAAATCAAACTCAATCCAACTTAGATTACTTAGTAGTCACCCTAGCTAAAATTCAAGAATCTAGTTTGAGCTTATTTATGGCCTGTTTAAGTTCCAGTATTTGGCCATACTTAATTTATGACTTTTGGTAATGCAAATACACAAACAATAAATGAGAGGGAAAAAAAGTCAAACGTGATACACAGAGGCGGACCTACATGTAAGTTTAAGTCCGCACGTGCGGACATAAACATTTGGATTTTTTTTATAATATCTATTAAAAGGTAAAAAAAAATGCTACCTTTGTCGACGCATCATCCTCCTCCTCTGCCATCGACACCGTCGACCACAAGTCCACAACCACCTCCGATCCCGCGCTAACATCGTGGCCTCGTCGCAACAGCCCACCTGTGAACGACATTGTTTTCGGTGCGTCCTTGCCTCCGTGACTCCGTCACCGCCGCTTCCACCTCTGTCACTGTCGCTTCCGCCTCAGTAATGGCACGCTGCGAGGTTTTTTCTTTCTCTTTCTTTCTCTCTCTTCCGATCTGTACCCCAACCATGTCCATCTATTACTTGTCCAAATCACCATGAACTTGGAGGAGAATCTCTGATTTGTACTTGGGGTAATATCAAGAGACTATGTTTTGAGCTTATTTGTTATAATTAATTGTTGAAATCATAATATCGTTTACTCTCTTTAGTTATCTTTTTACATCTGCATATTTCATTGGGAAAAAATGTGTTTAAAAGTTGAAGTCTTGCATAACTTCCTAAATAATGAATTTGTAAACAAATAATAGAAGCGGCCAGGGGTGGGAGTTTGCAATGTTCTGTGTGAATTAGGAGTTTATTGTGTCAAACTTCTTTCAATCCATAAACTCCTTTATCACCAAAGGTTGACTTTGATAGTTTGATAATCATTGTGCGTTATTTATATCTCCATTAGATTCAAATTGAAATTGCTGAAAAAAGAATAGAAGTTATTTAACTATCGATGGAGGAAGTAATATTAGCTGTATTATTATTTAATTTATGTAGTTTTGAATTTTTTTTCTTTAGCAACTTGCATTATATTTGATATGCTTTTGACTTTTCTGTGTGTATTCATTATCACATTTATATTCTTGTTTCTTATAAGAGAACTTAATTTTTTGGTGGCAAAATTTACACTCATAATTATATGTTATCTTTCTGTAATTTTTCACTTCATTAAAGTCAATAAGCATGTTGTCTCTCTACCAATATTTTGGCAAATAATCGGTTATAAGAATAAGATTTGCAGGATTAAGTCCTGAGAGAATGTGCCCTTTAGTGGATGATCTTCTTCAGGCAATGATATATATATATATATATGTATATATATATATATTTGCTATATCTATGTTGCATTCCTGATGTTGGTAGCGCCCAACGGAATGGCACGTGTGTTGTGATAATATCTGTGTTGCATTCTTGATGTTGGTAACGCCCAATGGAATGGCATGTGTGTTGTGATATACGTCAATGTTATATATATATATATATGTTATATTTGTGTTGCATTCCTGATGTTGGTAGCGTCCAACGGAATGACACCTGTGTTGAGATATCATCCAGGCAAGGCGGATGTTGTTGCTGTTGCCTTGAGCAGGAAGCATGTGAGTGCTGTCTGCATGATGATCTCAGACTGTGAACTGATTGAGCAGTTTAGAGATATGCACATAACTATGACAGAGGGTGCTCGTGGTCTCGAGTTAAGAGAAACCAAGGTTGATAATGATTTAATATGGAGGATCCGAGAGGCCCAGAAGCAGGATGATGCTGTGAGGGCCATGATTGGTCAGTGGAATGTTTCTTGGGAGATGCACGACTTGGTGTTGTACCAAGATAGAGTTGTTGTGTCTTAGGGCGAGTTGGTGGATGTAGTTTTATCTGAGTCTCTTAAGGGCCAGTTTAACATTCATCCAGGTGTCACCGAGATGTATCAGGTCCTTGAGAGGAATTTCTGGTGGCCATGGATGAAGAGAGATAAAGCCGAGCATGTGGCTAAGTGTCTGGTATGTCAGAAGGTGAAGATTGAGCATCAGAGACCGTCAGACCTACTGCAGTCGTTGCAGATTCCAGAGTGGAAATGGGATAACATTTCCATGGACTTCGTAGTTGGAGTACCGAGGACTCAGACTGAATGTGACTCCATCTAGGTGATTGTTGACAGGCTGACCAAGTCCGTTCATTTCTTACCTGTTCAGACTGACTACATTGCAGAGAGGTTGACTCAGCTATATAACAGAGAGATTGTCAGACTGCATGGTTTCCTGGAGAGCATTGTCCGTGATAGAGATCTGAAGTTCACCTGTAGGTTTTGGGGTGTTCTTCAGGAGGCTTTTGGGACCCAGTTGAGGCTTAGCACGACCTACCAATCACAAACCGATGGTCAGATAGTGTAGGACTATTTCTATAGTCAAGATACAATGGGAATGGAGAATACCTGAGGAGGCGACTTGGGAGCGAGAGCGGGAGCTTTTGCAGTTGTACCCCGAGTTGCTTGACAGGTATGCCTTTGAATTTTACGGTCAAAATTCTTAAAAAGGTGGGGAGAATATAATGAACAAGCCTAAAAAAAAAGTTTAAATTTACAATGTTCTGTCACAAAAAGTGTTAGTGACGTAATTAGCGACGAAATTGGTGACGGCTAGTTCCTGCGCGAGTAGCGCTAGATGTGGCGCTGTTAGCGCCAGATGTGGTGCCGTTAGTGCCAGAAGTGCACCAGAAAGCAAATTTTCTCTGAAATCTGGTGCGGTTAGCACCACAATGGCACGATTAGTGCTAGGACGCGATCTGGGCCCACTATAAAAGGCCATTTCACGCGTTTTCTGGCCAAAACTCACCTTTCTTCTTCCTCTGAGCGTTTTCCACCATGGTTGAGCTTGGGAAGCTCCATACCCACTCAACCATTGACCAAAACACTTCACTTCCAACATGAGAGTTGAAGGAAACTACTCAATGACCTAGATTCCATCATCACTTTTCTCTGAAAACCATCAAAAGGAGAGAACGTTTTCTCAAGGGTACTTCACAAAACTTGAGTTTGGCGGAGAAAGGAGGCGATTTACGAACACCCAAGCTTGGAGAAGTTGTCCTCTAGCCTTCCTTGTCGATTTAGAGGTACGAAACACAAATTCTACCGATTATTTAAGAATTTGTTATTGAGGTGAATAGTGACCCTTTTGAGATAGAGCTGAGATTAGGCTTTGGTCCTTTGGAAAAGTATGCTTAGGAGGTTGTTGTGATGAAGGATTAGCCTTGAAATATAAATTTTATGGACTTTGGAATTTGGCTTTGAGAAATGTATGAGTAGGATGAATGTTGGTCAAATTGATGATATTATGCTATGTATGAGCCTAGGTACTTTTACAATATGTGCTCAGGAGGGTATATAAACAGTGAAATTGTGTTGAAGTAACCGTTTTAGCCAATTTGATAATCATTGAAATGTGGTATGGTTAGGGTGTTGAACCCTTTGAATTGGTTGAGATAGATCCTACTGGGAGTGTGCAAATCAGCAGTTAGGTGATTAGTCTTTGAAACTTAGAAAAAGAGGTTAAATGGAAAAGAAGAGCATTCCTTTTCTTTCTAACGGTTGAGAACCGTTGTTGATTACTTGTGTGCCTTTGTATAGGGCATGACACCGAGGGTGTCAGTGGCGGAGACCACAGTTCAGGGATTGAACAGCAGAGCACGACTTTGCCAGGTAAGTTCTTTGATCTTGGGAGTGTTTCTCACTGATTGAGTTCCACCATACTCTGAGGGAGTGATGGTTACATACATGATTCATACGCATTGAATTGGATGTTACAACTTTCCTCATGATAATATGTATGCATATTTCAGTACTTTGTTTTGGTTGCCTTTCGGATAGATCTTCTGGCCAGTTAGATAAATATGGACGGAGTAGAGTGCAACTCCTAGTCGGTTTGCTCACGTAAAAGGGTGTATGATCCCTTAAGACTAGAGATAGGTGGTCCTGTCGCAGTTGAAGCCTATACTCAGAGGTGCATATACATGCATCTATGTGTAAAGGGGTAGCTCCCGATGGGATGGCACGGGTGTGAATTCCGGCCTCACACTGGGGACTGAGAGTCCCAATGCTGATGATGATGCATCTTTTGGTGGGCATAGTACCGCAGTTACACATTAGAGCTAGAGAATGCCTATGTGTTGTTGTGAGGGCCAGGAGGCCTAGTGTTGTGATGCCTTTGATGTTGTGTATCATGGAAGTGAGCCAGGGTGAAGAGAAGCCTCCAAGAACTCTGAGCTTACTGAGATTATATTTCACCCTGCGCGTGGGGATTATGTTTTTGCAGGTGATACATCTGGCAGAGATGATGGGTCTCAGGGCGGGAGGCCCCAGTAGGGACAGACATTGTATAGCTTCTTGGCAGTATGTTGAGAGCATTGTAGCTCACTGTTTTATGTTTATGATGTATTTTGTACCCCTGCGAGGAAAAATGTGCGTGCACATGTATTTTGGATCCTGTATTGAAATGAGGCGGTCTTAGCAATGAAAAGAGATCCCGCTGCTTAAAAATGAAGTTCATCCTTTCCACCCCCTAGCCATGCCACTTGAGACGGGTTTTGATTTGCGAAATGTTGCATTTGATTTTTGAATCACTGTATGTAATGCGATTGAAGCTATTAGAGAATCTCGTAGCTGTTAGCTATGAGGAAAATGAAGTTATGGAATCAAGAAGAAGATGAATGCAAGTTTTGATGTTTTACATGCCCACTCAATTGATGACATTTGTAATTTCTTGCTCAAGCTTGGTTCAAGTGGTTAAAGCCTCATAATCCTCACTATTTTGATTGATTCATGCATTCATACATACATTAAATCATTTCTAATCATATGGTAATGAACATTTAGATGTTAAGTCATAAAGACAATTAGATTCTTAGAAAAACTGTTTTTCACTGTTTTAATCGATTACCTATATGATATAATCGATTAAATGCATGTGAACAGGTATGCATATTGCCTTATGAACATTTTAATCGATTATCATTGATTCGTAATCGATTAAATAAGTCTAAAAAAGAATCAGACGTGCTCTGTGATAATCGATTACATCACGGAATAATCGATTATCTGAGTCATTGCATAATTCACAAATGCATTTTATCTGGTTTAATCGATTACCAGAATATTGTAATCGATTAAATATACATTAATGAGTTTTTCACATTGTCTATGATAATCGATTATTTGAGAAATTAATCGATTATCTATGTGTATCAGGAAACACAGGTCCTCTGGAATAATCGATTACAAGATGACTTAATCGAGTATTTTGTTCTTGACATTTTTCCATACTCCTGATGAATACTTTAATCGATTATCTGGTTAAAATAATCGATTACATGAGTTAAAATAATTGATTACATTGTCGAAATAATCAATTACAGTTAGTTAAGTCTGTTTTTTTTTTTTTTTATATAAATAGAACAGCTTGCACTAGTTTTAAAAAAACAGAGATACTTTGTGAAGTTTTCGTACAAGCACTTAGAAAATCACCTTCAAGAGTTCATAATACACAAAGAAAGAGGGAGATTAGAAAATCAAAAAGATTCTAAGAGTCATGGGGTTTGTCATGTTATGAAGTCATTGTCTACATGATGCAAAGTTTTGTTCAAGCTTTCTGATTAAAGAAGTCATCAAGAAAGATCATTTGCATACATTCTCAGTCTGGTTAGATCATTCATTTTATTGAATCACTGAGGAATGAGAGGTGATATCTTTCTTGAACTATAAGCTTGGTTATTGTTGATATTTGTGTTGTATTTGTTGTTGAATGTTCTTATAGTAAATTGTCATCTTTAAAGCTTTATCTAAAAGGTTTCTAGAGGGAATAACAGAGAGGAGATCTCTGGTTATAGATTTTTTGAAAAATCTATAGGTTTAGATTTTGAATTTTACTTAGGGAGGGTAAGAGAGATCTTTGTAAGCTTGTAAAGATATTATATTTGTTATAGTGAAACTCTGACCAAGTGTTGGTTAGAAGAAAACTGGATGTAGCCTCCGGGGTTGAGAGGTAAACCAGTATAAATCTTGTGTGTTTGAATATTTCTGTTTATCTTCATATTGTTCTTGAAGTATTAAGTTTTTGTTCATATTACAAGATTGGTTACAACACTAAAGTGGTTTGATTGGTTAAGGTGAAGTTTTTGTTTTAAGGAAAAAGTTTTTGTGAAATAGAAGGTGAAGATATTGTTTTCTTAATTGTTTTTAAAAGATACTATCCTTCTTGAAAGTCTTTCGCTGTAGCATTTTTGAAAAGGAATTTTAAAAACTTAGAGGAAAAACCAATTCACCCCCTCTTGGTTATTTGTACAAGTGTTCATTATATTTTCAATTGACATTAAGAGTTGGTTCTTGTAATTTGCTCAAGATCTTTTCAAAATCCTTAAAAATGAATGCTAATCAAATAACATTCAAGGAGGGAGCCTCATTGAATAGATCACCTTTGTTTGAAGGGGAACATTTTAACTTTTGGAAGAATAGAATGCAAATCTTTATCCAGTCAAATGACCCAGGTGCTTGGAATTGTATTGAGAAAGGTCCTTACATTCCAACCAAGATTGTTGATGGCAAAACAATACCAAAAGAATGGGATGAAATGTCAGAAATAGAAAATAAAATGGTTCAATATGATTTCAAAGCAAAAAAAAATATGATAACTTCTGCTTTATCTTTTGATGAGTTTTTCAAGACAGTTAGGTGCAAGAGTGCCAAAGAAATGTGGGAATTACTTGAGGTTACATATGAAGGAGCTGATGATGTGAGAAGATCAAGGAAGCATACTCTCATTCATGAATATGAAATGTTCAAAATGAGAGATGATGAGAACATCTCACAGCTTCAAACAAGATTCACCCACATTGTAAATCACTTGCTTGGACTAGGAAAAACCTTTGATGTAGAAGAGCTGAACATCAAAATTCTCAAATGTCTAACAAGGGATTGGCAACCTAAAGTCACAGCCATAAAAGAATCAAAGGATCTATCACAAATGTCTATGGCAGCTATGTTTGGTAAGCTTTTAGAATATGAGCTCGAATTATCTCAACTAACAAATGGTGAAGATGCAGATAAAAAGCATGAGAGAATTGCACTAAAAGCTGCACCTCCAAAGATAGAAAAAGATGAGAGTTCAAGTGAAGATGAAGATGATGAGAATATGAATCTCATTGTAAGAAAGTTTTCCAAGTTTCTAAGGAAGAACAAGGGCAGAAAATAACCATTTCAAAAGAAAAGAAATGGCAACACTAACAAGAACAACAACTCCTCCTCAATAACTTGCTTTGAATGTGGAAAGCAACGTCATATAAAATCAGATTGTCCCTCTTTATCAAAGAAGCCACAAGTTGAAAAGAGATCTAGAAGAGAAGGGAAGCCTAGAAAGGCTTACATTGCTTGGGAGGATAATGAATCAACAAGTTCTGAATCCTCTTCTGAAAAAGAAGTGAAGCTCATCTATGCCTCACATCTACCATTTGTGAAGATGAAGAGTCATCAAGTACAGAATCCGAGGTAAACTCTGAATTCAATACAATAGTTGATGCTTTTCATGAGATGCATAATGAAGCTAAAAGATTAGCTACAACTGACAACAAACTTAAGGGTGACCTAAGATGGCATGTTTCCTGTAACACCCCGTGTGCACCCGGTGTATTATCATTATGATTTATATCAGATTAGCGCTTAATCACAGTAATTAAAACCTTTTTCGGAAGCGTAAATCAAAACCATATTTCTTGATTACATTATGTATGGAATTCTCAATAGCACATAACAAAACAACACAAGCCCCTGCTGATCCAGACCAAAACATAACCATAGGCAGATAACATAAACATCTCAAAGATATGAACAGGAGGAAACATCCATTACGTAACATAAGTGGTTTATGTACATATACATCGTCTGACACTCGAAGTGTCTATACAAAAGAATAAGCATCCGTGTGCTTTTGATCCCAAGGACCCTTCCTCACACGAGGGCATACATAAATATATATACATATCTCAAAATTACTTGTACACACACATGTCTTCCCTCTACAGGGGTACAAAACAACAAAAGCTGAGCCGAGCTCCAAGCTTTCCACTGCTGCCTCACAACTAAGCAAGCACTGTCTCTACTGGGGCCTCCCGCCCTGAGACTGCTCCTCTCTGCCAGAAGAGTCACCTGAAACAATATAAGCCCCACACGGGGTGAGATAAACATCTCAGTAAGCTCAGGGTCCTTGGAGGCATCTCCTCCACCCTGGCTCACTCACCGTGACACACGTCATCAAGGTTTCACAATACACTGGCCTCCCGGCCAGACCTCCCGGCCCTCATAATAATACAAGCAAGTCATCTAGCTCTAATGTAAGGTGGATCCAATCAACACAAAACCTCAGTGTGAAACCGGAATTCACACCCGTGCCATCCCATCGGGAGCTACCCCTTACGCATGGACGCACGTATATGGTACCTCCGAGAATAGGCAATCAACCGCAACGGGACACACCTATCTCTTGGTCTTAGGGGATCATCATCACCCCGGGATCTCATCAACCATGAGCAAACCAAACTAGGAGGAATAGCCGTCTCCTAGGGAGGTCCATATCTATCTAACTGGCCAGAAGATCTAACAACAGGTATCATACATATCTCAAGCACAGATACAAGCATATATCATCATGAGTATGCAACAACCAATAATGCATGTATCATGAATGTAACCACTACTCCCTTGGAGTATGGTGGAGCACAAGCAAGTGGGAAACATCCCCAAGGGACCAAGAACTTACCTGGCAAAGCCGAGCTCTGCGGTTCTTTCCTTGCTTTGTAGCCTACGCCACTGACACCCGCGGTGTCACGCCCTATACAAGGCATATAAACATATATCAACATCCATATAGCCACACAAAGCATAAAACATAATACGGTTCTTAACCGTTTCAATGAAAGGACTCACAATCCTTTCCAAAACCACAAGGTCATCTAACCTAAGGTTCATCCGGGCTTATCACTCACAAGCCATCTCATAGACCCTCAATGTCTATCTCATGCCCACACGGCACTTGAGTCATCACAAGACTCGGTGCAAGCCAACCTCGAAAGTTCAAAGCTCTACATAAGCCTAAGGCTCAAGGGCTCACACATGGTTTAAACGGTTCTTCCACATATAAGGCACCATTCCAACAGCCTTCCAAGGCCATCAAAGCCACCAACCAAGGCTTTTGCATGTCAAAACAAAGCTAAGCAACTCAGCCTATCTACCAACATGCACCACAAAAAGCCAAGAAAACAAAGTTCACCAAACTCACATTTGAAAGCTAATCCTTCATCCTCACAACATTCTAAACACATGTTTCTAAAGGACCCAAGGCTAATACTAGCTCTATCACAAGTGGGTCACTATTCACCCAAAACCTCAACTCACAAATTAAATGGTGAATCTTGAGTTTCTTACCTCAAGGATGACAAGGAAGGCCCAAGGACGACTCCCCCTAGCTTGGGTACCCACGAATCGCCGCCGTTCCTCGCCAAACTCAAGTTCTATGAACTTCCCTTGAGAAAGGGATTCTTTAATTTGGGGTTTTCAAGGAGAATTGATGAAGGATTCAAGCTCACTAAGTGTTTCTAGCAAGATTGGTGTTTAAAGGAAGTGATTTGGTGAACAAACCAAGGTTTAGGAAGCTTGGGAGCTTCAAAAATGGTGGAAGGGCGTTCAGAGGAAGAAGAAGAAGCTTTCCCTTTCAAAAATCGCGAAAATGGCCTTTTATAGGCCCTCAGCCCGTGCTCCCACACTACTAGCATGGCATACCAGTGGAAATTGGCTTTCTGGAGCACTTCCCACGCTACTGGCGTGGCATTCCAGTGAAAAATAGCTTTCTGGAGCACTTCCCACGCTATCAGCGTGAGTCCCACGCTACCAGCGTGGCATTCCAGTGAAAAATAGCTTTCTGGAGCACTTCCCACGCTACTGGCGTGGCATTTCAGTCGTCGCTAAATTCGACACTAATTCTGTCGCTAATTCCGTCACTAAGCTTTTTGCGACTGAAAATAGAAAATTTAAACTTCTTTTTCCTTTTTCTTTATATATAAAGCCAAGGTTATTATATTTCCAAACTTGCTGAATTGCAAGAAAATCCTTGTAAACTGAATGAAGAACATGACAAGCTTCTTTCAAGTTACAAGGAATATGGATGTACATGCTCCTTAGCCACTTCTAAGATTGATAAATACAATAATTTGCAGAAAGAATTTGATGAGTATAAGATAACCAAAGCTAGAGAAAATATGGATTTTCAAAGTGAAATTAGTTATTTGGTTGATTTGCTAAGGAAGTATTACAAAGGCAAATGTAACTTAGATGAAATGCTAAGTGTTCAAAAGTATGTTGGTGATACTTATGGATTGGGATACAAACATGGTGCTAGAACTCAAAATAAGCTTGTGTTTGTACCTCCAAAACATAAGTACCATAGACAACATAATAAACCAAATGCTTATCATAGATTTTATCATGCTAACTCATCAAAATCTCCTACTTGCAATTATTGTATGTTAAAAGGTCATACATCTTACAAGTGCTATGCTAAGAGGTTTTATGTTCCAAATGGAGATTGCATATGGATTGAGAAAAGAAAGAAACCAACTAACCCCTTTGGACCCAACTCAAATTGGGGACCCTTCTTCTCTACTTAACTTGATTTGTGCAGATGTGTCTTAGAGCAAAATCATCAATTTAGTATCTAGATAGTGGATGCTCTAGACACATGACCGGAGATATATCCATGCTCACAGATGTAATACTTGAAGAAAGAGGATATGTTACATATGGGGATAATAACAAAGGCAAAATAATTGGGCAAGGAATTATTGGAGATAGCTTGTCTACAAAAATCAAGGATGTGCTTTATGTTGAAGGGCTGAAACACAATTTACTTAGCATAAGTCAATTGTGTGATAAAGGTTTCAAAGTCACCTTCAACAATGAGACTTGCTTGATACATGATGGTAAAAATGGCAAAGTGGCACACATTGGTAAGAGAAAGGGTAATATCTATGTCTTGTCTATTGACCATGCATTCATACATAAAACTGATTGCTTGATGAGTAAAGTGAATGAAACATGACTTTGGCATAGAAGAACATCACATATAAACATGCATAATCTTAACAACTTAATTAGGAAAGACTTAGTAATTGGTCTACCTAAGCTTAAGTTTGAAAATGACAAAATTTGTGAAGCATGTCAAAGAGGGAAGCAAACTAAAAACTCTTTTCAAAGTAAGAATATGATTTCTACTTTAAGACCTCTTGAATTGCTTTACATAGATTTATTTGGTCCCTCAAGAACTATGAGCTTAGGAGGAAACTATTATGGACTTGTTATAGTTGATGATTACTCTAGATACACTTGGACATTGTTCTTAAGATCCAAAAGCTAAGCATTCTCAGCTTTTAAGAAACTTGCCAAGGTAATTCAAAATGAAAAGGGATGTAATATTGTTTCAATTAGAAGTGACTATGGTGGTGAATTCCAAAATGAACACTTTGAAAAGTTCTGTGAAGATTTTGGAATTAATCACAATTTTTCAGCTCCAAGAACACCTCAACAAAATGGTGTTGTGGAGAGAAAAAATAGATCACTTGAAGAAGGAGCAAGGACTCTTCTAAATGAAACAAAATTACCTAAGCATTTTTGGACAGATGCTATGAGTACAGTTTGTTATACTCTTAATAGGATTCTCATAAGGCCTATTTTAAAGAAAACTCATTATGAAATCTATAAAGGGAGGAAACCAAACATCTCTCACTTTAAGACATTTGGTTGTAAATGCTTTGTTTTAAACAATGGCAAAGATAATCTTGGTAAGTTTGACTCAAAAGATGATGAGGCTATCTTTCTTGGATACTCCTTGCAAAGTAAAGCTTATAAGGTCTTTAACAAGAGAACCTTGTTTGTTGAAGAGTCTGTACATATTGTATGTGATGAAACTAACCCTTCTCAAGAAGAAGTTTTGAGTGATAATGATGCAGAAAATAAAGAAGAAAGACAACAGCACATAGAAGCTAGAAAGCTGGAAGAAGAAGAAGCATTAGAAGATATAAATCAAGAAGCAGCCACACCAAGTCATAAAGATTGGAGAACCTCAAGAGACTTATCATTGGACAACATAATTGGTGTTGTATCAAAGGGAGTATCAACTAGATCTTCCTTAAGAAATCTTTGTTGCACTATGGCTTTTGTTTCACAAATTGAACCTAATAACATTGAACAAGCCTTATTAGATGAACATTGGTTGATTGCTATGCATGAGGAATTAAATCAGTTTAAAAGGAACAATGTTTGGGAACTAGTACCTAGAACTTCCACTCACACACCTATTGGCACTAAGTGGGTATTTAGGAACAAGCTAGATGAAAGTGGCATCATAATTAGAAACAAAGCTAGATTGGTTGCAAAGGATTACAACCAAGAAGAAGGCATTGATTATGATGAAACTTTTGCTCCAGTTGCTAGACTAGAAGCCATAAGATTACTCCTTGCATATGCATGTATGTTGAACTTTAGATTGTTTCAAATGGATGTGAAAAGTGCATTCCTTAATGGTTATATTGTTAGTATATGGATGTCCTAGAGACAATCTTTAGATTAGGATGTACATATACTTTTCAATGTTGTCATGAATAAATTATAAGCGCTCTTTATCTTGTTTCATATTTTGTCTCGATATTATTATTAATATATGAGTAACTGGATAAAACCCTTGGAATAGAATAGGTATCTCTTGAATATCAGTGATGGGATCACGA
>PYAF01002572.1:434210-446485 GCA_007407185.1 Glycine tomentella
TGATATATAGACGAAGCCTCTACATAGAGATGTACCTATATATCTAGAGGAAGCCTCCGCTAGGGATACATGCCAGAGATGTGCCGAGTATATAGAGGTAGCCTTCCTGAGAGGAGATGTTTCCTATATACTTAGATGTAGCCTCTGCATGACAGTTATTGATGTGATGAATGGCTTTATGCCATGATGGATGTGTATGGCCTGATTGTGGTCAGGTGTATTGGGCATTGATGTGCCAGATGATTGAACTAGTGTTGGTATGATGATGATTATGATTGTGGTTAATAGATATATGTGTTGTCAGTGAACCAGGGGAAGGAAATACCTTCAAGGGCCCTGAGTTTACTGAGATTTTATATCTCACCCCGTTTGTGGGACTTATGATGCAGGTAATTCACCAGGAGGAGCAGATAGATCCCAAGGCAAGAGGCCTATGCAGGGATAGCTGCTGTGTGTATACCTTAGGCTAGATGATAAGAGCGTGTGGCTCTGATGTTTTGTACTTAGCCTTTAGTTTTGTTTTCTGATACCCTGAGGGGATATTTGTATAGTTTTGTACCTAAACAGATATTACATGTACAGTGTATCTGATGATGACATTTGTTGATGTCATATTTTATATATATGCGCTTCCAAACTGCTTAAACTCTGATTGATTGTCTGCCTGTTTGTGGTTATGTTTGGTAATGACCCTCATTGAGAAGGGGGCGTTACACTTCCAAATTGATTAGCTTTAGTTAATTGTTGCGCTTAATGACCATAATTGAATGTTAATGAACCAGATGCATACGGGGCATTACATTTTATGGTATTAGAGCAGTTTCCTAGGGAAGCATTATGTACGGTGATTTGTGTGTTGTTCACAATTGTCTTAGGTGTTCATTATGAATATTGCATGTGTGGTCACTGAGTGTGGGCCTGATCAACTCGCCCTTTGTGTGACATGTGTAGTGCTATAATAAGGACCCAGAACAACAGTGAGACGGTGGGTGCTGATGCACAGCCCGATCCAATGGCGGCTGCATTGGCCGCCATGCAACATGAGATGGCTGCAAGCAGGCAGATGTAGGAGAATATGCAACGTGAGATGGCTGCAAATTGTGAGATGAATGAGGCCTTGATGAAGGCCAACCAGGAGATGCTTGAGGAGGTGAGGACCTTGAGGAGAGATGATAGAGCATCCTCTCCATCTCCGACGCACGAGGGCGAGGGTAGTCGCCACCTGGGTAAAGGTAGCCATCATTCTGATAGGCCTAGCCACCATAGAGGGGACCGGTTGTCCATAGCTGCTATTAGAGGGAAGATGCTTCTTGCTTTTCGCAAGCATGACCCTCCGGCTTTTCTTAGGGGATATGATCCTGTTTCTGTCGCCAGATAGTTGCAGGTATTGGAGAAGATCTTCACAGTGATGGTGTGTCCAGACCATCAGAGACTTCTCTACGTGACGTATCTACTTTAGGGAGATGCGCATGAGTGATGGGTTACCACTTCACAGTTGCTAAGAGGCCAGGGTGAGGCTATCACCTGGCAGACTTTTGAGACTCAGTTGCTGGACAGATATTTTCCTAGAGATGCTAGAGAGCATAAGCAAGCCGAGTTTTAGGGCCTTGTCCAGGGACAAATGTTAGTGGATGAATACTTGCCCAAGTTCAATGAGTTGGCTAAGTATGCGCATTTCATGAGGGCTCTACCTGATGCAGAGGTTCTTGCTACTAAGTTCCAGAGAAGACTTAGGGAGAGCATTGAGGAGAAGATTGCTGGTAGTGGATCCCGAGACTTGGGCAGTCTGGTGAGACAGTACCTCTAGGTGGAGGATATGATTAAGAGGCACAGTGGTAGTCAGCCTATTTTCTCCGTGAGACATGAGGTGAGGATACCCAATGGTCCAGGCCAAGCCGTGAAGGGCAAGGATAGAGATGTGAGGGTTTTTTTTCCAGCTGATAGGTTCAAGAAGGGCCCTAGTCAGAGAAGAGCACCACAGAGACCTGTTCCACCTCCCAAGTGTGCTACTTGTGGGAAAAATCATTGGGGAGTGTGCCCTACTGGTCGAGCTATAGCCGCTCCAGTTATGACGGCAGCACCCACAGTAGGTCGGGTGTATACAGTTGATGCCATAAAGGCAGCCAGAGCTCCTGACTTGATCAGAGGTAATATTCTGATCGATGTTTATGATGTGAGAGTCTTGTTCGACTCTGGAGCTACTCATTCTTTATTTAATGATAGTACTACATTAGGACTGAACTTGTAGACGTTCAAGTTTTCTCCTCCTATAGAGATTACCACTGCTTCTAGGGAGCAATGTCGAGTGGATATGCATTGCAGAGATGTGCAGTTCCAGTTTGAGGGCAGAGAGTGCAGTGTTGATCTGTATTGCCTTGCGATGCCTACCCTTGAGATTATTCTGGGTATGAATTGGTTAGCCAAGTATGGCATTACGTTAGATTGCAACAAGAAGGTTGTTGTGCCTTCTGATGGAGCTGGTTCGAGTTCCACCTCTTTCCTATCAGCCTTGCAAGCTCGTAAGGAAATGAAGAGAGGAGCTCAGGGCTATATCTTCTCATGTGTGACAGAAGATAAGCCTAGTGTTGATCTGTCGCAGATCCCGGTGGTGGGCAAGTTTGTGGATATATTTCCATAGGAGATTACGCAGCTACCACCTGAGAGAGAGAGAGATTGACTTCTCCATTGATTTGGTTCTTGGTGTAGGGCCAATATCTATAGCACCTTACTGTATGGCTCCTCTGGAGTTGGGAGAGCTAAAGGTGCAATTGGAGGACTTATTGTCCAAGCAGTTTATCAGACCGAGTGTTTCTCCGTGGGGAGCACCGGTGATCTTCGTGAAGAAGAAGGATGGCAGTATGAGGTTATGTGTTGATTACAAGTTGTTGAATAAGGTTATTATCAAGAATAAGTATCCTTTGCCTCGGATTGATGATCTGTTAGATCAGTTGAGGGGAGCCAGTGTGTTCTCCAAGATCGACCTGAGAGCCAGATATCAACAGATTCAGATCAAACTCGCAGACATACCGAAGACAACCTTCAGGTCTCGGTATGGTCACTATGGGTATCAGGTCATTCCCTTTGGTCTGACGAATGCCCCTACAGTGTTCATGGATTATATGAACAGGGTATTTAGACCTTTCTTATATCAGTTCATGGTGGTGTTTATTGATGACATACTGATCTACTCCTGGACAGAGACGGAGCATGCCGAGCATCTCAGGATTGTTATTCAGACGTTGAGGAATGATCAGTTGTATGCCAAGTTGGCAAAGTGTGAGTTTTGGCTATCAGAGGTGAAATTCCTTGGCCATGTGATTTCTGCAGCGGGAGTATCAGTTGATCCCAGTAAGATAGAGACTGTGATGACTTAGGAGAGATCCAAGGACATATCATAGATCTGTAGTTTCCTTGGATCAGCAAGTTACTATCGGAGGTTCACTCAAGGATTCTTACAGTTGATTATGTATGTCATGATACATGTATATTGAAATTGTGTGTTACTGCTTTTGTTGAGAACATGTATATGATGTACACAATGATGTATATTACGAGAGCCATGATGGCTAGATGGTGTGTTATATGTGTGAATAAGTCTTGAGAGAATGTACCTGTCGCGGATGATTTTCTCTTGGAATATACATATGTGTGAATTAGATATTTTGTTATCTATATATTCTGTTGTGAATAAGTCCTGAAAGAATGTACTCATCGCGGATGATCTTCCTCAGGCAGTGTTATATATATTTGTTGTATGTCTGAGAGAATGTACCTGTCGCGGATGATCTTCCTCAAACAATGTTATATATGAATGAGTAAAGTCCTGAGAGAATGTGCCCTTCAGTGGATGATCTTCTTCAGGCAATGGGATATATATGTATATTTGTTATATCTGTGTTGCATTCCTGATGTTGGCAATGCCAACGGAATGGCACGTGTGTTGTGATATACGTCAATGTTATATATATATATATATGTTGTATCTGTGTTGCATTCCTGATGTTGGTAGCGTCCAACGGAATGGCACCTGTGTTGAGATATCATCCAGGCAAGGCGAATGTTGTTGTTGATGCCTTGAGCAGGAAGCATGTGAGTGTTGTCTGCATGATGATCTCAGACTGTGAATTGATTGAGCAGTTTAGAGATATGCACTTAACTGTGACATATGGTGCTTGTGGTCTCGAGTTAAGAGAAACCAAGGTTGATAATGATTTGATACGGAGGATCCGAGAGGCCCAGAAGCATGATGATGCTGTAAGGGCCAGGATTGGTCAGCAGAATGTTTCTTGGGGGACGCATGACTTGGTGTTGTACCAAGATCTAGTTGTTGTGCCTTAGGGTGAGTTGGTGGATGCAGTTTTATCTGAGGCTCTTAAGGGCCAGTTTAGCATTCATCCAGGTGGCATCGAGATGTATCAGGTCCTTGAGAGGAATTTCTGGTGGTCATGGATGAAAAGAGACATAGCTGAGCATGTGGCTAAGTGTCTGGTATGTCAGAAGGTGAAGATTGAGCATCAGAGACTGTCAGGCCTACTGCAGCCGTTGCAGATTCTAGAGTGAAAATGGGATAGCATTTTCATGGACTTCGTAGTTGGACTACCGAGGACTCAGACTGGATGTGACTATATCTGGGTGATTGTTGATAGGCTGACCAAGTTCGCTCATTTCTTACCTGTTCGGACTGACTACACTGCAGAAAGGTTGAATCAGCTATATATCAGAAAGATTGTCAGACTGCATGGTGTCCTGGAGAGCATTGTCAGTGATAGAGATCCGAAGTTCACCTATAGGTTTTTGGGTGTTCTTCAGGAGGCTTTTGGGACCCAGTTGAGGCTTAGCACGACCTACCAATCACAGGCTGATGGTCAAATAGTGTAGGACTATTTCCATAGTCAAGATACAACGGGAAGAGAGAACACTTGAGGAGGCGACTTGGGACCAAGAGTAGGAGATTTTGTAATTGTACCCCGAGTTGCTTGACACGTATGCCTTTGAATTTTGTGGTCAAAATTCTGAAAATGATGGGGAGAATATAATGACTAAGCCTAAAAAAACAAAGTTTAAATTTACAATATTCTGTCGCAAAAAGCATTAGCGACGGAATTACCGACGGAATTAGCGACGAAATTGGTGACGAAATTGGCTTCGGCTAGTTCCCGGCGCGAATAGCACCAGATGCAGTGCCGTTAGCCCCAGGTGGCGCTAGAAAGCCAATTCTCTCTGGATTCTGGAGCGGTTAGTGCCAGAGTGGTGCGATTAGTGCAACGGCGCGATCTGTGCCACTATAAAAGGCCATTTCCCGCGTTTTCTGGCCAAAACTCACCTTTCTTCTTCCTCTGAGCGTTTTCGACCATGGTTGAGCTTGGGAAGCTCCATACCCACTCAACCATTGACCAACGCACTTTACTTCCAACATGAAAGTTGAAGGGAACTACTAAATGACCTAGATTCCATCAACACTTTTCTCTGAAAACCATCAAACGGAGAGAACATTTTCTCAAGGGAACTTCACAAAACTTGAGTTTGACGGGGAAAGGAGGCGATTTACGGACACCCAAGCTTGGAGAAGTTGTCCTCTAGCCTTCCTTGTCGATTTAGAGGTAAGAAACACAAATTCTATCAATTATTTAAGAATTTGTTCTTGAGGTGAATAATGACCCTTTTGAGTTAGAGCTGAGATTATGCTTGGGTCCTTTGGGAAAGTATGCTTAAGAGGTTGTTGTGATGAAGGATTAGCCTTGAAATATATATTTTATGGACTTTGGAATTTGGCTATGAGAAATGTATGAGTAGGATGAATGTTGGTCAAATTGATGATATTATGCTATGTATAAGCCTAGGTACTTTTACAATATGTGCTCAGGAGGCTATATAAACGGTGAAATTGTGTCAAAATAATCGTTTTAGCCAATTTGATAATCATTGAAATGTGTTATGGTTAGGGTGTTGAACCCTTTGAATTGGTTGATGTAGAGTCTTGGGGAGACTCTAGTGCCTTGGTTAGGCTGAGATAGATCCTGCTGGGGTCTGTAAATCACCAGTTAGGTGATTAGTCTTTGAAACTTAGAAAAAGAGGTTAAATGAAAAAGAAGAGCATTCCTTTCCTTTCTAACGGTTGAGAACCGTTGTTGATTACTTATGTGCCTTTGTATAGGGCATGGCACCGAGGGTGTTAGTGGCGGAGACCACAGTTCAGGGATTGAACAGTAGAGCACAGCTTTTTCAAGTAAGTTCTTTGTTCTTCAGAGTGTTTCTCACTAATTGAGTTCCACCATACTCCGAGGGAGTGATGGTTGCATACATGATTCATACGCATTGAATTGGATGTTACAACTTTCCTCATGATAATATGTATGCATATTTCAGTGCTTTGTGTTGGTTTCCTTTCGGATAGATCTTCTGGCCAGTTAGATAAATATAGACCTCCCTAGGAGTAGAGCGCAACTCCTAGTCGGTTTGCTCACGTAAAAGGGTGTATGATCCCTTAAGACCAGAGATAGGTGGTCATGTCACAGTTGAAGCCTATACTCGGAGGTGCATATACGTGCATCCATGTGTAAAGGGGTAGCTCCCGATGGGATGACACGAGTGTGAATTCCGGCCTCATACTGGGGACTGAGAGTCCCGATGCTGATGATGATGCATCTTTTGGTAGGCGTAGTACCGCAGTTACACATTAGAGCTAGAGATGCCTATATGTTGTTGTGAGGGCCAAGAGGCCTGGTGTTGTGCCTTTGATGTTGTGTATCATGGAAGTGAGCTAGGGTGAGGAGAAGCCTCCAAGAACTCTGAGCTTACTGAGATTGTATCTCACCCTGTGTGTGAGGATTATGTTTTTGCAGGTGATACATCTGGCAGAGATGATGGGTCTCAGGGTGGGAGGCCCCAGTAAGGACAGACATTGTATAGCTTCTTGGCAGTATTTTGAGAGCATTGTGGCTCAATGTTTTATGTTTATGATGTATTTTGTACCCTGCGAAGGAAAATGTGCGTGCACATGTATTTTGGATCCTGTATGGATTGTGGTGTTCAGACGATGCATATTTGATACCCTCTTGTGAGGATGTGATCTGTGAGATCATGGCACTGGGTGCCTATTCTTTTGTATAGCTACAGTGGTGGTTTTGATGACATATATATATATATATATATATATATATATATATATGTTGATGTACATCATGTATATGTGGTATATCTTGAGAGATATTGATGTATGTTGAGAGAGGACTGGGTATTCGATACCTTATGGTTTTGCACAACCTTTGTTGAGATATATTTGCTTATATATATAGAGGTACATGGCTGAATTGGTCCTCTAGGGGTATAACATGAGAGTTCTCATACATAATGTAAATAAGTTGTTGTTGTTGATGACGTTTGATGACATCATTTTGTTATTTGCTTCCGAATTGATTAGCTTTAGTTAATTGTTGCGCTTAATGACCATAATTGAATGTTAATGAACCGGATGCATACAGGGCGTTACATTATTCCTGTTTACCATTATTAAACATGCTAATCATTTATTACTATTTTTCTCTTTTATCATTTTTGGCCTGACATTTTTAATCATTCTAAATATTTTTTTCCTTTTTAAAATATTTACTGCAAGGTTGGGATTTCCATTGGTTTTGTTCTTCAAAATGAATCCAAATTTGGTATTTATTGTAATCAACCACATTACTAAGTTATCTATATGTCTTTTTGCACCAGGTAAGTGACAACTAATGTTATTAAGCACATATTTTTAAAGGCTTAAATAACTTTTAGGTTACTGAAAAAATACCTCAGACCACGATAACTAGAAATAAAAACAATTTAGCAGGGATAAGAATTTGGTCTGTTACTTTGATGGCATTTATTTTCATTCAGTACACTAGCAATTAGTGAATTTGGTCTGTTACTTTGATGGCATTTATGGTCATTCAATGAAACTAGCAATCTAGTTTTGTATTTGTTGATTTCTCTTAAACCATTGTTCATTGTAGACTTGATTGTTGGCTGAGATACTTTGATATGTTGTAGATACTTTTCCTTAGGCAGAGCCTGCACTGAGATTTTTTGCAATCGTTGGGTTCTAATTATGGGTTCGTAATAATTTAATGAGTCTCAATGACAGGTAACTTTCTATACTTATTTATTTGTTATAATTGTTTTAATAGCATAAACAATATAATTGATATTTACTTTTTTATTTGTCAGGGATACCATTTTATTTCAAACGTCTAAAACCCACAAATATAGAAACTAAATCCGATCAACCTCAAAGACAAAAATGTTTCAAGTGTACTACCACAAGCATCTCAATATGAGCATTTTGAACAACCCCCTGAAAAGGAAAAAGTTAATATAGAAAATCTTAAAGCGGATCCAGGAAAAAGACCTTCAATTTATTCAATGACATCAAATCCTATAAAGAAAGAGGATACTCGGAGAGCTTATTTGCTGAAGGGGCCAACTCAACCAATTCTTAAGTCATTCCCTCAAACGGAAATGTTTAGAAAAATGCGTAGATTCAATCCTAAGTGGTATGAAGAATTTGGTTCTTAGTTGGAGTATAGTGTATCATAATATGCATGTTTTTGCTTGTATTGTTATCTATTTGATATGGAGGTTGGAGGTAGTGGTTCGACGAATGAAGCATTTGTCAGTACGAGGTTCAAAAATTGACAGAAGAAGGATATAATCAAAGTTTATGTTGGGGAGTATAGGAGTGTTCATAATAGATGTTATCAAGCTGGTCAAGATTTGATGAAGCAAAAGCAACATATTGATATTGCCTTTTCAAATATTTCTGAACAACAAAGAATTGATTACCGTATTCGACTGAAAGCTTCTTTAGATTGTGTTAGATACCCACTACGAAATGGTCAGCCTTTTTGGGGACATGATTAATCTGAAAGTTAAAATCAACAAGGTTTGTTTCTTGAAACTATAAAGTTTTATACTAAGCCAAATAAAGAGATGAGTTGTGTGGTCTTGCAAAATGCCCCTGATAATCACAAATTGACTTCCCCCAAAATTCAGAAAGATGTTGCTCAAGCTAGTGCCGATTTGACTGTTAAAGCAATAATTAGTGATCTTGGGGATGATTACTTTTCCTTGCTAGTTGATGAAGCCCGTGATGTTGCAATTAAAGAACAAATGGCAGTTGTACTTCGATATGTAAACAAAAAGGGATTTATTGTTGTAATGTTTTATTGCCATAATTCATGTTTCAAATACTACTGCACAATCACTAAAAGAAGCGATTGATGGGCTATTGTCTGCACTTGGTTTAAGTTTATCTAAATGTCGCGGTCAAGGCTATGATGGTGCTAGTAATATGCGGGGTGAATTCAAAGGGCTTAAGAGTTTGATTTTGGCAGACAACAAATCTGCATTATACATTCATTGTTTTGCTCATCATTTACAGTTGGAACTTGTGAAGGTTGCAAAACATCACAAAAAGATTCAAGAATTTTTTGACATGCTTCAAAAGATGGCTACCGTCATGGGGGTGGTTCATGCAAGTGGAAGGAAATTCTTCAAATGAATCAATATGAGCACATCGTTGAAAGAATTGTTTGTGGTGAAATACCAACTGGAAAAGGTTTAAATCAAGAGACAACCTTAAAGCGACCTGGAGACACTCGTTGGGGTTCCCATTTTGGTACAGTTACAAGTGTTATCTCATTATTTTCTCCAATAATTTCCTTGATGAAAATTATTGAAGACGACCCTAAGAATGATGCTGCAAGAACTGATGCAGGTTGCATTTTGTATGCCATGGAGGATTTTGAATTAGTATTCTTATTGCATCTTATGCAACTTATCTTGGGGATTTCTTATGAGTTGTTGCAAGCACTACAAATAAAAGATCAAGACCTTTTAAATGCTATCTCATTAGTGAACGTAGTCAAGTCTCGTTTACAAGAGGTGAGAGATAATGGCTTTGATGAATTGATTCAAGAAACAAACCTTTTTGCCAATAAATATGATATTGACATTCTGATTATGGAGGATGTTTATTGTCCTAAAGGGAGATCAAGACGAAGATTGGAATCATTCACATTCTTGCACTACTTTAAAGTTGAGTTATTTAATACAATGATAGATACTCAGGTTCAAGAGATGAGTGATCGATTTGATAATGTCAATACCAAGTTGCTTGAGTGTTTGAGTTGTTTTGGTCCTCGTGACTCATTTGCTACTTTTAACAAAGAAAAATTGATTGAGTTTGCTAGATTTTATCCTATGGAGTTTAAAGAGCATGCAGATATTCCTTTTCTTTCTTCAAGTCTCAGTAATTTTATTGTTAATGTAAGAGCTGATTTTGATTTTGTTAATTTGAAAAGAATTTCTGACCTTGCTTTGAAGATGGTTGAGAAGAGAAAGGATATTGTTTATCCATTGGTTTATTTGTTGATAAAGCTGGCACTCGTTCTACCGATAGCAACTGCTAGTGTTAAGCAAGTTTTTTCTGCAATGACTTTTGTTAAGGATAAGTTGCGCAATCAAATGAGTGATGATTGGTTTAATATCTGCATGCTAACTTATGTTGAACGTGATACATTTAAGATTGATGATGAAGATATAATGCAATATTTTCAAGGAAAGAAGAATCGAAGAATGCTTTGTAATCACGGTATTTTCTACACTTTGTTTTATTGTGTTGCTTTACTTTTTTTGCTTCATATCTTTTGCTCGCTAGTTGGGTTTAATTGGGGAATGACTTTTATCTTCCAATTGATGTCAGGTTTGACATTCTCAAACAAGTTAATATTCTAGAGATGAGAGCTTTTACTGTGATTTTGCTCGCCTTCTGTACTTGTAATGTTGACTTTTTATTCACCATTATAAATAGAATGATGATGTATGGATGTACTGGAGTATATTCTCATATTTGTTTTGGATGATTAATAAAATTTGGGAGCTTAGTGTTTGATCAAACTATTACCTTCATCTTATTATAAAAACAACTATATTTTGAACGGATTTATAACCTTGTATATAAAGAGTCAGTTTAAATTTTCTTTTAAAAAAAAAATTCGATGGCGCTGTCCTCGAACCCCACTACTGTAAATTAAAATTCCTGGGTCCGTCACTTGTGATACACAAGTAATGATGCACTAAATATGTTTTGTTTGGTATTTTCCATGACATGTCTGCCCAAAATTCACATCCAATTTACTAGTTTACACGAAGCAACAAATTGTTGTTTTAAGAATTACGTGAGTCAATTCTTAGGCGATGTGAATCCAAAAACATGAGAAATCATCAACTTGACATATTCATTAGGGTCAGTCAAAGTCAAGTGACGAGATTTGATCATTTGTATCAAGTTAATACTATATATAAAAAAAAAAAATAGGCTGAATGATCCATACCATCACGGATAAATATTGTTTGTGAATATTCTAATATTTTTTAAAAATTTATATTGGAAATTATTTATAAAATATAATATTTTTAATTATTAGTTACTGTTGTATATATATGATAGATTATCATTTTTAGAATACAATATTTGAGAGAAAGAAAAATTAGTCACGAATTAAGGTAATCATCTAGATAATTATTATAAATAATATTTCAATTTATATAATGTAAGAATTTCTAGTTAAAATAAAAATAAAAATACTTTCATTGAAATAATATTTTTAACTATACTTTTAATTAAAACTTAACTTCAAACAATGCATGACATGCACGACATATATTCTATAGGATTACAACAAGGTCTAGATAAGTCGGCCGATACTGTAATACTAGTTTCTATACTTGCACTTTTAAAAAGTTGTCATACTAGACTTATACCCGTGTTGATAGTAACTACGTTAGCCATGTGAACTGTGTCCTTATCCTGCTTAAATGTAATTATTCATGTTAGGAATGGAAATGATTCAGACGGTCTATTAGGAGTATTTGACTTGATTTATTTAAGATTATTCTTAAGCTAACTTGTTTATTATAAATGTTAGGTTAAAAGTTTTTAAAAAGTTTGTTTAAATAAAAATGTCAAACTCAAATTTAAAAAAAAAATCTATTAAATTTATCTGGCCTATTTAATATATATATATATATAGTCATTTTGTTATATCCTATTTCTGTCCGAATTTAAAAAAATGAAAAACAATTTTTTTAAAAAAATTAATTATAAAAGCGAAAATGAAAGATAAAATAATTATTAAAAAAATGAAAACAAAAAAAGGAAAGGGAAATGATGAAATGGAAATAATAAAAAAGGAAAGAAAAATGTTAAAACCCAAAAAAAAGAGAAATAAAACGTA
>PYAF01002572.1:464628-493774 GCA_007407185.1 Glycine tomentella
TTTGGATCATCAGGTGATTTCTTTCCTTACTCTTTGAGTTTGTAATTCTCTGTTGAAATTGTATTTGCTTTTCTATTGTAAATTGGTTTCTTGCATGAAACTAGAGATAGTGTTTCTCTAGGGGTTGCTGAGTAGTGTTCTCAGTTTGGGTTTGGCTTCTAAGGGTCTAATAGTGTTTTAGACTTCTGAAATTTATCTAGGGTTGATAAAAAGAGAAGCTTGTATTTTCTTGTAAGAATATTATTTGCAATAGTGGAACTCTACTCTAATGTTGAGTAGAAGAAAACTGGATGTAGCTTCATAGTTTTTGAAGTGAACCAGTATAATTCTTGTGTGTTCATTTACTTCTGCATATTAAATTGTCTCCTTTGTGAATTCTTGTTTACTCTTGGTTCTTGAAACATTACATCTCTTGGGTTGATCTTTGGATAAAGGTTCTTGGTTACTAAAGTGATAAAGATCCTTTAAGGAAAAAAAAAACTCTGATTTTATTTAATAAATTTTTTAAATTACCAAGCCTAACCAATTCACCCCCCTCTTGGTTAAGTGTGAAGTTTTCCTATTTTTTTTTACAGATATTGTCTCTGTCTCCCCCCATCTTCTGACTCTTGTATGACCTCTGTGGGTCGACTTTGGTTGTCACTTCATGTTTTTCTCGCTTCTGTCCGGCTTGTCTAACTTTGTTCCAGAACTTGGACATTTCTTCCATCTGAATGTATCCTTCGCCTGAGTAAGAAAGGCATCCAGATGTTCGTCAGGATCTATGTTGTCATCGTACCTTTCTAGATGGATAGATTTCCACCTAGAGGGTAGGTCGGCATCCATAATACGATCGACAAAGGGGTGTCGTTGTGTTATCCTCCCTTCTGGACTGTAAATCTGTGATGAGTTGGGACCTCCATAAGGGTTGACAATCTGTCAGGGGTGTGAATCCCCCTGAGTAAAGGGGTGTCAGCCGCGCCGCTGGATGGTGTATCTGTGTTGAGTTGGGACTGCCTAGAGGGTTAACGGTTTGTCAGGGGTGTCATCGTGTCATTCACCCTGTTGGACGGTGTACCTATGCTGAGCTGGGACTGCCTAGAGGGTTGATGGTTTGTCAGGGATGTCATCGTGTTGTCCGCCCTGCTGGACGATGTACTTGTGTTGAGCTGGGACTATCCGAAGGGTTGACAGGTTGTCGAGGGTGTGACTCTCCTTGAGTAGGTTCGTCCCTCGTACGAGGCAAATGCTCGTCACCTTGGGGCATCTCATCCGAGCCTTCAGCTAATCATGGTCAGCCTTCAGCCGTCTGAGTTCTTCATGTCTTCTCTCCATCTCCGCGATGTGGTTTTGGAGTTGTTGGATGGTGTCGGCATTTGCCATGGTCGTCTGAGGAGGGTTGGATGTCTCCCTGGGAGTGTTGTGCGTACTGACCTTAGACGTGGGTGGGCACAAAATGTGGTCTGGAGAATGCAACGATCTGGAGATTGCGAGGCCGCAGGGTAAGTTTTACCGCGGCCCAACGGTGAGCGCCAAATGATCTTACCGAAGTCTGGAAATTCAACGTATGATGATGGACGGTGTCCAAGTGGATTCCAAACTCTGTACGTTGGACGCTGAGTCAACCTTGTTAAGAAGGGGGACCTGCAAAACAAAGGAAAGGACTCCGACGCTCAAGTAAGTACATCAATTATGGAGGAATAACTGAGTGTATAAGAGAGGATATAAAGTCTCCGAGGGTGCCTCAGATGTATGTTCACCGTGGGTGAATATTAGTGTGTATGAGCATGAGTAAAGGTTTAGAGAGAACCTGTATTTATAGCGTTGAGTGTGGGCCTTGAGCCTTTGTTTGTTAATTAATTTGTTGATAAGATAAGAGATAATAGTAGGCAGTTATGTAATTTGAATAAGAGATAATGTGTACCTTGTAGATATGATGTTACTTGTAGATAAGTAACAGCTTGTAGATAATCCGTTGGAGATAGCTAGAAATATTCTAGAGATGATGTGGTTACACTTATTTGAATAAGTGTAACAGATAAGCTGTTGTTAGCCAAGGAGAATCGACTGTTGACGGTTGACGTTCGTGCTTCTGTAGCAAGACTGACACGGAGGGCAGACAAGTGCTTTGTCACTATAGAAGGGTTGACACTGATGGTGGAGATGTGCACTATTACTGTAGCAGGGTTGACACGAAGGACGACACGTGTGTAGTTCCTGTAGCAGTGCTACCATGAAAGATGAACATGTGTACAGTGACGCCATAGTAATAGCCACGTGTAATTTTACCATTTTGTACAATACAATATATATTTACAAGGCCATAAATATTGTTAGATATTATATTTATCATTTATAGGTATATTGATTACATTGATATGATCTAGTTGATTTGATATTTTCCTCTCACAATCTATGAATAATTAAGTATTATATATGTCTTCAAGTATAATTGTTATTACTTTTTGAAGTGTTTAGAAAATAAATATGTTTCAATTTAATTTAATAATAAATATACCTTAATATTATTTTTAATCAAAATTAGAGCTTTATAACTTTTATTTTAATTAATTGGGAGTTTAATATTCATATTTTTTGGTAGAAAGAGGACCAATTAATAGATTGAAAACAACTAGCTCATTTATTTAAAGGGTAGCAAGCTGTTGGACATTGTGGTCTTTAATTTGGCCTTACAATTGATCTATGAGTGCACTTTCTAACCCATAATTTATGCAAGAGTACTAATAAATTGATTGTTGACTATGTCAAAAGAGAATCGATATATGTATGTATCACTCTTATAGATTGCTCTAAAAGTAATGAGTACGATTCAATTGGTAATGATTGGTAATGTTAGTTGAGTTTGTAAGCCTCGAATGAATCTTAGTCACTTAATGAAGACAAAAACTTATAAAAAAATAATTCGAAATCTTTCTAATCAACAATAACAACAAAAAAAATCTATTCCATGCGTTAAATTTAAACTTTCATTTTTTAACTGAAAATTTAAACAGTTATTATTAGTAGTAGTAGTATTATATGTCTTTGTTTCTTACCATTTCATCTTTATCTTTTTTTCCTATTATTATTTTATCATATTATTTATCGTACATATTACCTTTTTTCTTTTTTTTTTCAAAAATTAATGAATTGTTTACGTTTGTCCCTTTCCGAAATTAAATGATGGAAAAATAACCAATTTTATTTTTATTTTGTTTACGTTGATTATATTATCTTTTACAATATAATTATTTGTTATTATAATATTCAAATTTAAGAAAGTGTAGATAAGATTGATTTAGTGATTGAAAAGGGGGATTTAGAAGAAGAAAGAAAATAAATGTGGTAGGTTTCACCCCTTTTCATTGAAATATTTAAATAAAACTAACAAATTAGTATTTGCTGATTTTTAAAAAATGTACACCTAGATGTGACGGGTGGAGGGAAAAAACAAATAAAAAAAAGATAAAAATTAATAAATGTGGTGATAAAGAAAGAAAAACAAATTAAATTTGATAAAAAAATGGGCGTATATTTATATTTATCTACTATATAACACGGATAAAATTTAAAGGCAATTTTACAATACGCAATCTCCCGTGCTTCTACGTTGGCAGCGAGATGATTCCAACATCAGCTGCATTTTTGTTACTCCTAACAAATCTGACATTGCTCTGTAAATCAACACTGCAGTGATTGGAGTGTGTACTGGATCAATCACCTCTATTGTTGTTTCCACAACCACTGAGTTATTTGGTACTAAGAATTTCTCAGTAAACCATAATGTGGTGGTGGCGCACGTTCCAATTGGCTCCTTTATATTTGGCTACTCTGCTGCACTTATTTACCATAAGGAAGGGAATGAATATGGAAAATGCATGGGCATGGAATGCTACATAAACACTTTTATCATGTGGGATTTCTTTTGTTTCCTTGGAACTCTTTTGGCCTTGATTCTACATGATAGGTACTTGAGAAAAATCTCAAGTACCTATCATGTAGAATCAAGGCCAAAAGAGTTCCAAGGAATCAAAAGAAACCCCACATGATAAAAATGTTTATGTAGCATTCCATGCCCATGCATTTCCCATGTTCATTTCCTTCTTTTGGTAAACAAGTGCAGCAGAGTAGCCAACTATAAATGAACTAATCAGAACGTGCGCCGCCACCACATTATGGTTCATGAGAAATTTTTAGTACCAAATAACTTAGTGGTTTTGGAAACAACAATAGAAGTGATTGCTCCAGTACACACTCCAACCACTACCATGCTGATGTAAGGAGCAATGTCAGATTTGTTGAGGAGTAACAAAAATGCAGCTGATGTTGGAATCATCGCTGCCAACATAGAAGCCCGAGAGATTGTGTATTGTAAAATCGCCTCTAAATTTTATCCGTGTTATATAGTAGATAAATATAAATATACGTCCATTTTTTTATCACGTTTGTTTTTCTTTCTTTATCACCACATTTACTAATTTTTTCTCTTTTTTTTTTATATGTTTTTGTTCCCTCCACCCGCGTACATTTTTTAAAAATCAGCACATACTAATTTGTTAGTTTTATTTAAAGATTTCAAGGAAAAGGGTTGAAACCTACCACATTTACTTTCTTTGTTCTTTTTTAAATCTCCTTTTCAATCAATAAATCAATCTTATTTACACTTTTTTGAATTTGAATATTATAATAACAAATAATTATATTGTAAAAGATAATATAATCAACCTAAACAAAATAAAATAGGTTATTTTTCCATCATTTAATTTCGGAAAGGGACAAACTTAAACAATTCATTTTTGAAAGGAAAAAAAGAAACATAAAAAAGGTAATATGTAGGATAAATAATATGATAAAATAATAATAGGAAAAAAAGATAAAGATGAAATCGTAAGAAACATAGACATATAATAATAATAATAATAATAATAATAATAATAATAATAATAATAATAATAATAATAATAATAATAATAATAATAATAATAATAATAATAATAATAACTGCTTAAATTTTCAATTAAAAAAATAACAGTTTAAATTTAACGCATGAAAATATTTTTTTGTTGTAGTTGTTCATTAGAAAGATTTCAAAATATTTTTATAAGTTTTTGTCTTCATTAAGTGACTAATATTCATTTGAGGCTTACAAACTCAACTAACATTACCAATTGAACCGTACTCATTACTTTTATAGATTTGTAAGAGTGATACATACATATTGTACTATTGCTATTGAATCTCTTTTGACATTGTCAAACAATCAATTTATTAGTACTCTTAGCATAATTTATGGGTTCGAAGATGCATTCATAGATCAATTGTAGGGCCAAATTAAAGACCACAATGTCCAACAGCTTGCTGCCTTTTAAATAAATGAGCTAACTGTTTTCAGTCTATTAATTGGTCTCTCTTTCAACCAAATTTTTTTTAATATTAAACTCACAGTTAATTAAAATCAAAGTTATAAAGCTCTAATTTTGATTAAAATAATATTAAGGTATATTTATTATTAAATTAAATTGAAACATATTTATTTTCTAAACACTTCAAAAATTAATAACAATTATACTTGAAGACATATATAATACTTCTTTATTCATAGGTTGTGAAAGAGAAAAATATCAAATCAAATAGATCATATCAATGTTTATAATCAATATATCTGTAAATGATAAATATAATATCTAACAATATTTATGTCTTGTAAATATAATATCTAACAATTCATTTTTTCAAAGACTAAAATGGTTATTTTCATTTTTTAGGGACTAATATGACTAACTCAGTTTTTCAAGAACCAAAACGGTGTTTTACTCTCATATTTCTTCATATAATAAATATGATAAGACAAAAGAGTGTATAACTTATCTCTATAACTTTATTCCTTGATGAATTCTTCAAGGTAGATAAGGTCACTTTTCCTGTTATGGTTTAGTGTTTGAAGCCTTGAACAGTACCCCCGAAACGTATTTAAAGAAGCATAAGGGAACTAAATCTTTGTCATATGTGTTAAATCAAGGCAAGTAGATAACAAAAGATTAAAAAGTCTCACATTAAATTTCATAATTAAAGGATATAGTTTCTTTAACATGCTATCCATGGTGGAGGTGTCCTAAGGATTAATGTCATCGTCTTCCAATTTCTTGGATTCTTTATCATCAACCTGAACTCATATTATATAAGAATTCTTAAATTAGTGATTAGAAATCTCAAAATTGAAATGACATAAGTGACTGAGACAATAAATAATAATAGTATACAAAATTTTGTTTTTTAATTATAAGGGGCTGTTCCAATATCCATACCTTCTGATTTGAAGCAGCATTCTGTATTTCAGAAATTCTATTGAGAAATAAGGCCTGTGCCTTCTTCAAACTTATTAGTAATTTTTAGAGATAAATAGAATCAGGCAAAGAGAGAAAGTTGTTTCTTGTAGTCTCACCGCCAACTGCCTCTAAGCATATATTAGAAGCCTATATAAACAACACATTTAATTTAGCAATGACTAAGCATAGGTTTCAAACAAAACAAGTAAATTTCAGCATAGAAACAACAAGCTTATCTCATGTGAGTCCCTGTCTTCTTTATTGTATACAATTTCGTGATGAATTCTTATAAGAGATGTACTATGCGTGTAAGGAAAATGCTTCCAAACGTTGTTGTTGTTGTTGCTTTCCTAGTTTTAAGGGAAGTTTTAAGTGTTTTGTTATTTCTGTATGACATGTTTCTAGGAATATCTTGTTGTTGCTTTCCTAGTTTTAAGGTAAGTTTTAAGTGTTTTTTTTTTTTTTTTATTTCTGTTTAGTTCATGGCATATTTCTAAGAACATGTCGTTAGTGTGTTAATGGGTAGTTATACAAAATTTAAATATTATCTTAATTAAGATATTAACTCACATGAGAAATATTATTAAGAAACTTGATTGATTAGGATATGTAAGTGCTGAAAACTTCTATATAATTTGTTAGTGTTTTTTCTTTTTATTTTCTTTAAACAGATTTCATTATTTTTTATGTAAAGTTTTGAAAATAGAAAATTAAGTGAAAAGAAACAAAAAAAAAATATTTTCTTAAATTAAACCGTTCCTAATTAATTTTAATTATAAAATCATATATAATTTGATAATCTAAATATATATTTAGATTATCAAATTATATATGGTTAAGATATTAACTCTTCTCACACGATCTCAATCAATATGGTCCAGGCACACACATTTCACATATACATATAATTTGATCAATAAACATTTTTAAAATCCTTAATTTGACTTGGATCTTACCAAGTCAACTTAGGCCAAACAACTAATTTTTAACAGAGACTAATAGCATATTCTTAGTTTACTATTGGCAGATAATAAATAAGCACATGGATATGTATAGTTGGTGCTTGATTTTTAAAAATTACAAAATTATAAGAAAAACTTATTTAATAAGATATGAAATTCATAATTTTTTTAAATTTTTTAATAAATTTCAATAAAATAAAAAAAGAAATGTTGGATGTAAAAGAGGGCGTCCAAAGTCTGTTGTTACTGGCTAGCATATTTCTCGATAATTAAATAAGAGATTGTTTGCAATGCTTGATGACGAAGATTGGCATGAGCGTAAACAAGTACAAAAGCACTCTCAAAACAGTGAAGGGCTGAAATTCTTTGTAGTTCTTACCTTGTAGAAGAAAAGGGACAAAATGTGACAGTGTAATCAGCAGTGCACGTAAAAGTGCTCGTAGCATCATCAAACGCATAGCTATAAGATTTTGGGCACGCAGCCTTAAAAATCTGCGAGTGAAGTAAACGCGCCGCTGCAGCAAAACTCCGGCTTCCCGAACGCGCGACACGCGCTCTTGCATAAGATAAAAAATGATTCTGTACCACAAGTATTATTTATTCTGTGTCGCTTTTTTTTTTTTTTATTATATTTGTATTTGAGTGTACATCAAAGATACTCTTAATCTCGTACTTTTTATTCAGACTCCTCACTGTTAAACCGACTTTAATAGTTCTATAGAGGGTTACTTGTCTTTGTGTAAGAATGCTTTTTAGGGAATGAATTTCCAGAAATAATAATTTATTTTTCAGAAACTGTAATAAAATATAATTTTCGACTTAATAATAAGAATTTACTTAATTTTGCAAAAGATCGTAAAAAGGAAAAAGAAAAACTAAACCTAGCATTTACTTAATTTGAGAATGGCAAGAAATAATGGTGTTTGAGTTTGTGCTTTTGTGTATGTACCTCTGAAAGCGAGGATGAGTAGGAAAATGAAGAATCGCTGAGGAGAATGTCGATGATGTGAGAACGGAGGCATAATTGGATTTGGCGTTTGTTTCAGTTGAAAGGTTTAATTATTGCTGAACTACACGATCTTTTTTTTCTTTGGGTGAATTTGCGAAGTTGAGTAGATATATAGAACAAAGTGGGTAGATTGGCAATATTGCTGTGGGTGGAGAATTGTTATGATCACTCTCTTTGTGATGAAAGGGTGAAGAAGGTGGTGAGGGGGAATCTAAATGCTAGCTCATGCATCCATATATATAAGCGCCACACACACACTTGTGACCTGACCCAAAAAAAAGGATAAACATACACACACTTTGAGATGAATGAGGTAAAAGGGTAACGTGAAGTTTCCATCTCACCTACCCATGATTTGTGTTTAATTTTTATTCATTGGATCGTTTTTTTCTTAATTATTTGTATCATGCAAAAAGTAAAATAAATTAAAATTTTCTTATAAACCAAAACCAGTTTATCACTTCAATTTGTAAAAATGTTAAGTGATATTAAAATTTAAATATATTAATTAATTTTAATTGATGAAAAATATATAATTTATTTTACTTTTTTTTCTATTTTTTATAAATATTTATAAAGAAATTTGTTCAAATACTTTTGTCACTTAACGGATCAATGCTGTAAGAAAAAATCAGAAAAAAAAACCTGAGAAAAAAATATAAAAGAAGTCAAACCGCTGGTGTTAGTTAAATATTTGCACTTCTAGAAAGATGATTTTTAAAGACGGTTATTTTACCCATTCAAAGATGATTCTCCAATCATATTTGTATCGAACATTTTTGAAATGTGAGACTTTATTCATCTGTCTAAGAATCTTAAAAACATGAAATTTAAGACGATTTTTGCTCATTATTTTAAGACGGTTTTAGCCCAAAAACGTCTTAGATTTGATGTTGATTTTTTTTTAAAGGCTTTTCATTAAGACAATTTTGAGCTAAAACCATTTTAGAATGTCATCATTCTAAGAGGGTTTTAACATGAAATCGAAAATCGTCTTCGATTTCATGTTCAATTTTTTAAAAGGATTCTAAGATGGTTTTTAGTCAAAATCGTCTTAAATTATTTATTAATTTTTTTGAAGGGCTTCTAAGACGATATTTAGCCAAAATTGTCTTAGATTTCTTATTAATTTTTTTAAGGGCTTCTAAGACGGTTTTTAGCAAAAATCGCCTTAGATTTCTGATTAATTTTTTTTCAAAGACTTCTAGGACGATTTTTATCTAAAACTGTCTTACATTTCTGAATAATTTTTTTAAAGGCTTCTAAGACAGTTTTTATCTAAAGTTGTCTTAGATTTCTTATTAATTTTTTTAAAAGGTTTCTAAGACATTTTTTATCTAAAATTATCTTAGATTTCATGTTGAAATTTTTGTAAGGCTTCTAAGATGGTTTTAAGCTAAATCTGTCTTAGAGTGTCACCATTCTAAGACGGTTTTAGCCTAAAACCATCTTAGAAGCCCCTATTTCAAAAATTTTAAATTTTTAAAAAACTATAAAATTATCAGAAATCAAAATACACATTAACCGCATAAGATACCAGAAAAATAGTCATTATTAGTTGTTTTTTTACGAGTGCTTCCAAGTACAATTCAAACATATTAATAGCAACAACATTAGATTTTTCTTTCACAAAGTTTCATCATTCCCATGTTATTTACAGGTATGGCATTCCACTGCATCAACAAAATGACATGGTATTACTGTTTTTATGATAGGATAACTAACCTAAGTATGAAATAGGGCTATTGACAGCCTATTACAGCGTAGGTCTGCAACCTTAATGGCATAATGCAATCACACCTGATTTGCATGAGAACCTTGTAGATATTCTAGACTATAGTGTTCAACATCTAAATGCTCTTCATGATTAGCTACATTTCTGCTCCTTCTATCTTCATCATCTTCAATCTTTTGTTTTTGTAAACGGTCCTTCTTTATGGATATAACCATGTGATCAGAATGATACAATAACCAATCCATTGAATTTGAATCTGATTTTGGGTTTGGATCGATGCCACCATTCTTCATCTCAGGAAGGGACACCAAATAGGCCAAAGCCTACAAACCAACTTTCCACATTAATTTAAGTTTAGATCAAATTTTATGTGATTTCACAATAAGGATTATATTTATATTTATGTCACACATATAACTTGTAACTTACCTACTAATTAAGCGCTTAAAACTGCATTAGTGGCTAGTTTTAGTGTGATGTTAGTAACATCAGCTTGGTCTAGGAAAAACAAGAGATCAAATATTAGGCATGAATTACAAATTTATAAGAATGGCATCACACATTTTGACTATTTATGTAACCATTGGAAATTTGACAATTTTACTTACTATTAAAGGGTGTTCTTTGTACGAAGAAGCATGCCTCAATAACAATGTAGCACAGCAGGAGAACAAGGCCTTTCATGTAGTGAGAAGTCCCATACTATGAATAATTAAGGGCGGTTTTGTCAATTATCATATTATTCCATTATTCAGTTATTGAATGCAAATGAGGTAAAAACAATATTTTTTTTTTGTATCAGCAGTGAAAATTGCTAATTAAATATATACATATAATTAAGGGTGGTTTTGTCAATTCTTCGGTTGAGAAGTAATTTTTTTCTGATGGCGAGAAGCACAACCATGCGCCCCAGTTCTCTGTGATGAAGACAACGTCATACACTATTTCAAATAGTGCAAAGGTTGCCCCTTAAAGGTAATTAGTGCCTTTTTCATGAAAATTAACTTGCGAAAATACTTTTCAAAATGTTTTACAATTTTTAATACTTTCAAAAAGTTAAAATTTAACTCGATCATTTCAAAAAATAGTTTCCAAAAAGAGAATATTTTTGGAAAGAGAATTATATTAGTAAAATTGGGGGTGTAAACACCAATTGCACCCATAAGATTATTTGATCACATAACAATGGATCTTTAATGCAAGTCCACATTTGGATAGCGAGTTAGTTTTAAAAATTGGACCAAATGGGTTCAACTAGTTGAACTAAGATCTTGTGATATGGCTAATTCGAGATTCTTGTTACATCAATTGTGTCATCGACTCAATATGACCTGATCGATTCTATGATTGAACCAGTAAATTGATGGGTTGAACCAATTAAAGACTTGAAAATTGCTTAGTAGATCAACTTATCACCAAACTGTCATAACTAATTATTAAACATATGACATAATTAATACATATATATTTATATTTTATGTTACTTATATCGATTTGTGTAATTTAATTATTGACCTACTTGTTCGATCGGGTTGATAACTGGTCTGGTTATTAAAACTATAGTGCTTAGTACATGAGTTTTTTTTTTTTTATCATGCTTAGTATAGGATTTGCACACGTCACTAACAACCAATTGAATGTTTATAATACAAACATTTTTTATGCGTATGATATAACAATGAAGTCAGCTGTTGATAACTTTGGTTAAACACAAGTTATTTTAAAGAATAATTTGTAAGGGAAATTAAGAGAACCAATTGATGCACAGTGACACTTCTTGTGTTTTGACGTTTAAGGAATTGATCTTTATATTGTATTTTATGGAATGAGATGCAAATTTAATATGTTGAACAAACATATTTTGTGTGCAAGAGCAAAAGAGTATGCACATCCACACTTCTCGTGTTTCGACATTTTGGGAATTGATCTTTGTATTGTATGGAATGAGACGCAAATTTTATGCCGTTGAACAAACATATTTTATGTGCAAGAACTAAGGTTAGTGCATGAAACAGTAAGTTCAATGTTCTGGTTATAATTATAGTATTATATATAATGGCCTTCGATTCTTTTTGAAGACCTTCAAAGTATTCTACCAGCAATTTATACGGGCATTTCTTGTTGTGTGCATGTTCCCTAGTGGTTTATAACCAATCCCAGGATTCAGCTATTAATTTTTTCTAAAATGTAGATGAAGAAATACAACTACTTCACTCCAATTTTTTCTCTAATGTCCACTTGAACATGTTTTGTCTAAAATTCACCCTCTTTCGCCTCGCTCTCATTATTCTCTGTCCTCTCTTTTTTAGTCGGTAAAATTAATAATAGACTCTCTCCATTTGTGTTCCATGATCCCACTAGGAGCCAAGAAGTGAAGTTCAAATGTTTTTCCCAGACTTTTTCACTATCATCTCTTCCTATGTTCATCAAATGCTAACCTTGTAGGCTTCATTCGTATGCAAGTAATATCATATGCCCTCACACTCATCACCTTTGTGAACCAAAGAAGTGTAATTCAAATGTTTTTCGAAGCTTCTTCACCATCCCTTCTGCTGTTCAACAGTGGCAAGACTTTATGGGCATTATTTGGCTCAACTATTAATGGACGGTGTGCTGAAAGAGAAAAAATCAAATGGTGTCATGTTTTGGGTTACTCAGTGTTACTCGAGAGAGAGAAAGGGAATTTATTTTGTAAAAACAGAAACATAATTTTTTTTTTTTTTTTTGTGATTGTGAGTGTTTTCAATGAATGACCATGCATGGTGAAAAGTTAGTGCCTTCGACTGAGAGGGAAAATTGTTAAAGTTCTTTTACGAAGGATCTTGAAGCACTATATCAATGTTTAAGATTTAATACCCGCAGGTTCTAAAATGATATAGTTTTTTTAAATCAACCAAAACCAGTCACTCAATCGGTTTCTAATTAGATCAATCAACCTAACCGGTTCCGATTTGACTTTCAAAATTAGAACAATGATAGTACCCACCACATCATTTTAACCAGTGTTTTAAATACTGGACCGACCCGGCCAGTTGGACCGATCAGACTGCGATCCGGTTGCTGGACCGGGTCGAGATCGTCAATGGATTTGCCATGCTTTTAACTCAGTACGATCCAACCGGGTCAACCCGGACCGGGTCGCTATTTAAAAAAATAATGTTGCAGACACATGAACGGCGTCATTCCTTCCAAGTTTGTGCCACCTTCGTACGAGCCGCTTACACCTTGTTCGTCCACGCCGAGCAATCGTGTCACAACTCCCACTCAAGGTATTATTTCATTAATTTGTGTTTAGCCAACGAGATTTTGTTGGTGGGTTATGACTTTCCACAAGGGGGGTAACGACTTTCGTGGTGTTTGGAGGGTGTGTTCTGTTTTGTTGGGGGTGAGGGGGGTTGCTGTAAAGAGGATTTTGGGGGGAGCGGGAGCGGGATTGTGTGTTTTGTGTTTTTGGGTTTTTTTGGGGGGGGGGGGGGGGGGGGGGGGGGGGGGGGGGGGGGGGGGGGGGGGGGGGGGGGGGGAGGAGGATTTGCTGTAAAGAGGATTTTTCGTGGGGAGGGGGGGTTGCAACTATGGTGCAATGACTTTGTTTTTTGGGGTTGTTTTATCCAGGATGCTTCCACATTACACTGCATCCACTTTTTGTGTGTTTAGTTTATGCCCCTTGGCCCTAAAATAGGAACATATGTTAAACTTAAACTTATTTAGCTTATGTTTATGATCTTTGTTACTTGTTTGTTTGAACTTAGATAATGATGTTTTTTTTTTTTTTAACATTTTGGTATCTAATTATCTATGTTATGATATTATATTAATTTGTGATTTTTTAAAAATATTTTAAGACGTGTATAAAAATTTCGTATTTTTTATTATAGACCGGGTTATGCGGGTCAATTAGTGACTCACCAGTTCAACCACTGACCCAACGACTTAGTACCCTGACCGGGTCAGTCATTGGGTCGGTTTTTAAAACTATGATTGATTTCCCCATCCTGTCTCGTCCCCACTAATTGATTAAAATTAATTTAAAAAATTAGAAAAATAAAATCCAGAAACTATTAATAGATACTAAACATGGATTTAAAATTTGCAAACTCTACATAAGAGCTTAATAACAATAAACAAGCCTTATTTGATTAGATGAGGTTGGCTAAATAGATCAAATGATCTTATTGAGCTTTACTAAAATCATTTTTATATGTGGAAAAAAATATAGCACTTGTTTAGCTAATTTTTTTTATGTCAAAAAACCAATTGAATGTACATATATAAGAAAAATATAGGGCCCACTTGATTACCATTTTTCAAAACATTTTTAGACTCTCAAAAGCCAAAAGTAAACATTCTGTTCTCAGTTTTTATAATAAAGGAAGCAGAATAGGTTATTTAAAAAAATGTAAAATACAAATAACTTGTACATGTGTCAATTTTTATTTTGAAAACATTTTTCTTTTATGGAGGCAGGTCCATGATTACTAAAGTTCACTAATGAAAATCTCGTAAATAAATTAGAAATTCTAGACCCAGTCTCTGCTTCTTACACAAGTTCTTCATCAAATAGAATAATTTGCATAGCAATGACACCCAGGGCATCTACTTTTTTTAGTGATTTACATGCCCACCAGGCCACCACTAGCAGTAGTAGAGAATTAAGTGTTAGGAAAGACATGTATGCAAAGTGAAAAAATTATACAAATATATAGAGGTAAATAAAATCTTTCCCACTTGAGTGAACCTGTGAGAAGCGTAATACACGACAATTCAAAAATCCAAGGGTGCAGATAAATAAAGAGATAACAACAAGTACTCCAACAATTTTGACATGGAAAACCCCCAGTGTGAGAGACAAAAATCACAGGATCAAATCCAGAAAAAAAAAATCTACTATGTAAAATATGAAGGAGTACAACAAAGAGTTTCTACAACAGAACCTCACAAATAAATGCCTACTCACTCTTAAATTAGTGAAAATCAACAATGTAACAATATCCAAATGGAGACCCATAATGGGGTAAATATAGCTTTTGCCAAAGTATGAGAGAAATAAAGTTCTGAGTATAGCAAATGAATGCCCACAATATTAGCAACAATTGGCTAAAATTTCATCCAAAACAGAGCACAAATGAGTATCCGACCAATACCACAAAGAGAGCAATCTTCCCTCTCCATTGATGACGTAGAAGAAGAGAAATATGAAAGGCAAGAAAGAGATGCAGCACAATGTCCTTTTATTTCTTCCCGTATTGCTTTTTTTTTTTTTAATTTAGTTAAAGTGGTTGGCCCACTTGAGGAGGCCCACCAACAAACTCCCCCTACGTCTCAAGTGAAGGCAAATGCCAAACCGGTAATAAATCGACAAGCTTCAAACTTCCTCTTTGATAGTGTCTTTGTCATCATGTCAGAACCATTATCATCTGTATGAATCTTTTCAATTTCTAGTAACTTAGAATTTAAAGCATCACATATCCAATGATATCGCACATCAATATGTTTAGATTTACGATGGAAAGTAGGATTCTTGCCAAGGTGAATAGCACTTTGACTATCACAAAATAAAATATACCCTTGCTACTCATAACCAAGTTCCTACACAAATTTTTTCATCCAAAGCAACTCTTTACATGCCTCAGTAATAGCAATGAACTCAGCCTCAGTAGTAGACAATGCAACACATTTTTGTAAACTAAACTGCCAAGCCACATCTCCCCCTGCAAAAGTAATCAAATAACCAGAAGTAGGTTTTCTAGAATCAATATCCCCTGCCATATCATAATCAGTGTAACCACAAAGAATAGGCTTCCCAATTCCAAAACACAGTTTCAAATTAGAAGTACCACGAAGATATCTCAACATCCACTTCACAGCTTTCCAATGCTCAATACCAGGATTGGAAAGAAAACGACTAAAAACACCAACTGCATAGGCTATATTAGGCCTAGTGCAAACCATTGCATACATCAAACTTCCTACTGCAGATGCATAGGGAACAAATTGCATGTTTTCTTTTTCTTTATCACTAGAAGGAACTTGTCTAGTGCTAAGCCTAAAGTGTGAAGCCAGAGGTGTACTTACCACTTTAGCTTTATACATATGAAAATGTTGAAGTACCTTCTCAATGTACTTCTCTTGTGACAACCACAACTTCTTAATTGGCTTCTCGATCACGAGATATATGCATGCCAAGAATCTGTCTTGCTGGTCCCAAGTCTTTCATCGCAAAAAGACTTGCTAAGCTTCTTTTTTAACCTGTTAATTCTAGAAAATTATGACCAACAATCAACATGTCATTAACATATAGGAATAAAATGATTAAATCATTATCAGAGGATTTCTGCACAAAAACAAAATGATCTGAAATAGTCTTCTTAAATCCCTGTTGGATCATAACAGACTCAAATTCTTCTACAACTGCCTCGGGGCTTGTTTCAACACATACAAACTTTTCTTTAACTTGCAGACATAATTCTCTTTACCTTTCACCACAAAGTCTTCAGGTTGCTCCATGTAAATTTCTTCCTCTAAATCACCATGAAGGAAAGCAGTTTTCACATCCACTAGTTGTCAAACCAAAAACAACTCGGATAAAAGACATTTTAACAACAAGATAGAAAATTTCATGAAAATAAATGCCCTTTTTCTGATGATAGCCTTTGACAACTAATCTCGCTTTTTATCATGGAGCATAATTGTTTTCTCCGATCTTTAACCTATAAATCCACCGATTTTGCAAAGCTTTCATGTCCTTAAGCAACTTGACCAACTCAAAAGTATGATTATCATGAAAAGACTTCATGTCATCTAATATTGCTGCAATCCATTCTTTCCTATACTCATTTTCCATAGCCTCTTCATAGCACTCAGGTTCTCCCCCGTCATTGAGGAGCACATATTCATCAGATTAATAACGAGTAGAAGGAAAATGTTATCTAGAAGACCTTCTAAAAGGAACATCAGATTCAACAGAATTACTAGCATCATCATTATCAATATTCTCAACTGGATCATCTGGAATATGAGTGAGGGAATCATCATGATTGTCAAAATCTGTTACATCAAGCGTATCTGTATCAGGAACTGGATCAAAATCAACTAAATCATCAGTACTGGAAGACTCTGATTTCTCTGCCTTCCCAATATCTTCAATGGTTTAATCCTCCATAAAAACAACATTAGGGATTCTAACAAGCTTCTTTCCAACCGGATCATAAAATCTATAGCCAAATTCATCATGGCCATAACCAATGAAGATACATTCCTTTGTCTTGACATCTAACTTGGACCTCTCATCTTTTGGCACATGCACAAATGCTTTACAACCAAAAACATGAAGATGGTCATAGGAAACATCCTTTCCCATACCACACTGTGTTAAGAACATCATCCTGCAAAGCAACAACAGGAGACAAGTTAACAACATGTGCAACAGTACATAAGGCCTGACACCAGAAAGAAGCTGGTAACTTTGCTTCAGAAAGCAAACATCTGACTCTCTCCATCAATGTCTTATTCATCCTTTTCCCAAGCCATTGAGTTGAGGACTCTTGGGGGGCGTCTTCTGGTTTCGAATACCCAACTTCCTACAGTATTCATCAAAAGGTCCACAAAACTCGCAACCGTTATCAGTGCGAATACATTTCAGTTTCTTCCCTGTTTCTCTCTCAACCAAAACCTGAAACTGTTTAAAAACACCAAGCACTTGGTCTTTAGTCTTCAAGACATAAACCCAAAGCTTTCTCAAATGGTCATCGATAAAAGTAACAAAATAGAGTCCACCACTGAAAGTCTTAGTCCTCATAGGACCACAAAGGTCTGAATGCACCAACTCAAGTACCTCTGATTTTTGGGAGGGAGAATGACTCTTAAAAGAAAGCTTGTTTTGTTTCCCAGCCAAGCAATGAGCACATTTTTCTAACCTTGCACATTTCAAACCTGTAAGAAGACTCTTCTTAGCTAAACAATTCAATCCCTTCTCACTAATATGACTCAGTCTCTTGTGCCATAAATCTAACGAACTATCATAATCAACAACATTTATAGCATCAACTAAAACAAAAGCTTTCATCCAATACAAACCTGAAAACTTCTTCGTGCCACAATCAAGAAACCCTTAGTGAGCTTCCACTGTCCACCACTAAAGGTATTAAAATAACCATCATCATCCAAAACACTAGTAGAAATCAAATGCAAACGGATGTCTGGTGCGTGCTTGACATTCTTCAAAATCAACTTTGTTCCTATGTTGGTTTCCAAACGAGCATTACCAATGCTAATCACCTTTAACGTATCACTATTACCCATCTTCAACACACCAAAATCACCTGGAGTATAAGAAGAGAAAAAATCCTTCCTAGAAGTCACATGAAAGTTGGCACCACTATCAGCAACCCAGCTAGAATCATCACAAGCAACACTGATCAAGTTCTTATCATAAACAATCAAAATATCTACTGCACTAGCAATGGCAACACTTTCACCATTCTCATCATTTCTCTTTTCTTGCTTGCCTTTGTTATCCTTTTTTAGCTTATAATAAAACTTTGAACATGACCCTTTTTACCACAATAACTGCACTTATAAGTTTTCTGCTCAAACCTTGATTTGCTTCTGCGCTTGCTTTTACCTCTGTGACCTCCTTCTTGATCCATGTTTGTACTTCTCCCCCTGTTTTCAGTGACCAAAATGTCGACCTGTGAAGAGGATGCCTCCTGAGTACGTCGTCTAACTTCTTCATTCAAAATAGCAGCTTTTACAAAATCCATGGTCATAATACCACCAGGAGCAGAACTAGTAAAAGTAACAGGGAGATTTTCCCAAGAATCAGGTAGAGTATTAAGCAACCAAAGTCCCAAAATTTCATTATCAAATTTTACACCCATGCCAGACAACTGATCAAAGCAACCTTGAAAATCACTCAGGTGATCAGAAATAGAAAAGTAACTTCCTTATACCTCAAATTCATAGCCTGTTTCAGCAAAAACAATTTGTTGTTCCCAGTTTTAGAAGCATACAAGGTTTCAGGCTTGTCCCACAAAGTTTTGGCATGTGAATCATTAGTTATATGATTTAAAACATTATTATCTACCCATTGATGAATAAAACCACAAACCATCTCATTCTCAAAAACCTATTCTTCATCAAATTTATTATCAAGTTTCTGAGTAGCAAACACAGGTGAATATAATTTTTTCACAAATAGTAAATCTTTCATCTTACTTCTCCACTTGTGGTAATTAGTTCCGTTCAAACTAATCATTCTACCGTAATTGGGCTACCTCATTCAATCAAGCAAAATGACCAGAAAAATAAACCAGTTGTTGGGAAAGGCACATATGCATAGAGAAAAAATTACACAAATATGTAGTGGTAAATAAAACCTTTCCCGCTTGAGTGAACCTGTGAGAAGCGTAATCTACGACAATCCAAAAATCCAAGGGTGCAGAAAAATAAAGAGATAACAACAAGAAGTACACCAACAATTTTAACAAGGAAAACCCCTAGTGTGAGAGACAAAAACCACAAGACCAAGTCCAGAAAAAATCTCCACTATGTAAAATATCAAAGAGTATAGCAAAGAGTTTCTACAACAGATTCTCACAAATAAATGCCTACTCACTCTTAAATTAGTGAAAATCAACAATGCAACAACATCCAAATAGAGACCCACAATGGGGTAAATATAGCTTCTGCCAAAGTATGAGAGAAATAAAGTTCTGAGTATACCAGATGAATACCCACAATATTAGGAACAATTGGCTGAAATTTCATCCAAAACAGAGCACAAATGAGTATCTAACCAATACCACAAAATGAGCAATCTTCCCTATCCAGTGACGGCGCAGAAGAAGAGAAATATGAAAAGCAAGAAAGAGGCGCAGCGCAGCGTCCTTTTACTTCTCCCCATATTGCTTTTTTTTAATTTAGTTAAAGTGGTTGGCCCACTTGAGGAGGCCCACCAACATTAAGATCTGCTATGTTCTAATTGCATAAATGCATTTAGCCACTAATATGTTAAATACAAGAGAATGAATGTATAAAAACAATATTAGGAAGACAATAGTTTGTATTAAACAATCAAAGAATGACTTTAAAATCAGGGTAATAGACATGATATGGGTTTAGCTTATAAAATCAGAGCAATTATAATCTTGTTTTCCCAAAAGAATTTGCTTGTTGTATTATATCTTCCCTAAGGCTATAAAGTGAAGATATGTGACAATAAACTAATTAAGAGAAGAACTTATTATGGCAAAGGGCTGGTATTGACTCAAATTCCCAACATCTCTTACTATTAACAATTGGAAGCCCCACCTTTTGTTTAATGAGCTAGGATATTGAACAGAAACAGAACCACATTCCTAATATAAATAACTACAATAACATTATAAAAATCATAATAATAATTTATTTTGTAATGTCAAAATCATAATTATCAAACAAGTTAATTTGTGATGTCTTTGTTCCCTGACCAAATTCCCCACATTTGCCTAAAAACATTAAAGAGAATTTTCCAACTTACTTTTTTGGCTTTTGTCATCACCATCCAGACACAAACACACACTTTCTCTAGGGAGCTTTACTAGAAATTTGTCCCTTTAAGTTTAGAGCCACAGGCATAATGGTGTGTAGTTGAAACAAAATAAAGATGCAATGAATGTTTTGATTGTTTTGATTGTTTCCTATAGCAAAAGAAACAACAAGAGGTGGTTCATGCAGAACAAAAGGGGGTCCTGGTGGTGTGTTTAGCTGGCAATGATGCGTTGAGAGAAAACGAAAATACCTCAAGAGAGATTGAGAAAGAGGTGTGTTGAGAGAAAAAAGACAATGGCCACCACCCATAGCGAAGAAGACAGAGGCAGGCCGATAGCGGCTCTGGAAGCGGCAGCAAAAATGACGGAAGGGAGAACTGGAGAAGACTCGCAAGACTGAAGTGAGGAGTGAGGACTCACGAAACGGAAGCGACGCGATGAAACTTTTACTTTTAGGTTTATAAGTTCTAAATGGGATTTTAGTTTCGGGGCCGGGGCCACGGTTGGGGCAGGTATCGCATTTTCCATAGCTGCCCTGCCCCCGCTGTTGGTTATCGTGAAAAACCCGACCCCGACCCTGAACCCAGTCAATGTGGTTTTTCCCCATCAAAATCGGGGAGGGTTCGGTTCGGTCCCCACGGGGTCGGGTTCCGCTACCATGCCTAATTTTAACTCATTTTCTACAACTCATAAATATTTCTTATTTATTTGTATTTCTTTTTTCCTATGGACTAGGTGTAGAATAACATTTTAGATGTCAAATTATAATTATCCCAAAACTATGAATTATTTTGCCTCTCACCAATTGAATCACAAATAAATAAATAAAAACTTCATTTTTTATTTTTAATTAAATGAAACAATGGATTTTTTTTATTTGAATTTATTATTATCATTATCATTTATTGTTCTCTTGTCCTTTTCTCTATTTTTTATTCACTTTCTTTTAATTTTTTTAAAGAAAATTTAAAGGAACAAATAATTATAAACCATAATCTAAAGGAACAAACAAATTACTAGTTAGTTAGTTCCCACCTAATTTGGAATTTTGAACAATAGTGTCAATACATATATTATATTCTATCAATCCATTTCGAAATATGAAGGAAACTGCAAAAAGTAATAAAGGGAGTACAGAAAGCATCATTGTGGTCTGGCCCATATTAGACCCAAATAAAAAAATCCTATTATTCACTACTAGCTCTTCGCTTTCTTCTTCTTTTGTGTTTCTTCTTTGTGAGCTTTCTCCTTCTTCAGTGCATTCTTTAATTCTTCTTCTTCCTTGATGACTGCACAACCTGTGCTTCTTCATTTCTTCTTCCTAGTGGCATTGCCCCCAAAGTCTTGAAAATTTATCTGGAATCTTAAACGTGGATCCCCCTCTGATCATACCTATATATATATTTCTTTCTCTTTTTTACTCTTTAGGTGTTGAATAACAAATTGGTGTCTATCAAATATTTTTAATATAAATTGCCTAATACTATCACCTCTCCAACTTTCTAATGTTATGTCACCTTTGAAACTGACTGCCAGGACCTCAACAGCTTGGGAAAAAACTGGTGACCAACAGTGCACGTATCTGTCAAATATTATCAAGGATTGCAAAGCTATCAATATCGGTTTTGGTTGTTGATTAATGAAATCATGATCTTTACCTTAAAAAAAAAATCTGTTGCTCTTCTGGCGTTGAATTTTCACGAGAAAAATAACCCACATTTTGCCACACAATAGTCGAAATATATCTACAGAGAGTGCAGCCTGCCTTTCTATCAAACATATAGCTTCACATGAAATTTTATTTTGGTAAAGCTCAATATGATTTTCATTTATCCAAAACATAAGCTGACTAAACTGCACAATCAAAATATGATTTATCTGAAATCCCCCCACCTTCTACGCCTAACTCTGCGTCGTCTACTTATTTCTTTCCCAAGAATCTATATGATCTTTTCTTTCACCTTTAAACAATGTCAATAAAAAAAATGGATTTATTGACAACATTTTCTTACAATACTCAGAATACTAATTCCTCTACTTCCGCAATATTATTAGACAATCTTTCTCCCATCTCTCGAAGAGAAGCTGCTGTGGAATCATTTATGCCCAACAGATACTGCAAACTAGATAATTTTTCAGGAGTTTCGTTACACTTCATGTATATAGTATAAAGATCAGCAAGCTCCTCTTGCACTCCCCACGATCACAAGCCAGCATGTTATTTAGTCAAAAAACCTGTAGTACACAAGGTGAGAAGCTCTAGAACAACGCCTCTTGTTTTCTCTTTATTAATGTTGAGATCCAACGGGATCCTTTTATACACTTCCTCTTCATTGAACTCTCCAGTGCCTGATGAGAAAATATCACCGACAGTTTTTCTGAAGAGGGTCTCTCTCAACTTTTCAGATACCATACCATGTTGTCTATGTCAACACTGGGTTCCTTGAGTTCTCTTATCTGCTTAATACTCAGCCTCCCTTGAGTTATTGCAGTTTCAATGGTTGCTTCCATTTTGGTAGTAGTTATACTTTATCTTTTAAGAATATTCTTCAGGTAAGCCAACTTGGTTCTGAAGGTTTTTACGCTGCTCCACTCTGGCCTTTGTCAACTGTCCATCTGCTTAAAATTACCTCAGCTTGTTGCCTAAAAGCCTGCTCTGCCAGATTTCTATGTACTTCACTATTTCTTTACCACTCAGACCATATTCTGAATCATCCTTCTTTGTTAGACAGAATAGGAGGTATATCTTGTAAAGATCAGTTCTATCTCTTTTCAGAAGGTCATCTTTAACTGTAATTTCTGTCTGACCAGGATTCCCCAGCTTTGCTTCGAGTTCTTTGTTTGGTCTTATTTTCTTAAGTGTCTGAAGAGAATCCCATTCTCCGATCATCTTCAGTTTGTATCACGTCCTCCTTTCCAGGTTCTTCAGTTGACTCATTATCTGACTCCTCTTTTATGTCATTCACCAACTCGGTCACAACCAAGGTGTTGAAAGCTATCATTTTCTTTAGTTGTTTTGCAGATTCTGTATGATTCCCAGCTGCCCGTGCACGTTGTATGAAATTAATAAATATTTCCCATATCTGTAGTGTGATAAAAACAGCACAGCAAGAGTTAAAACTCATTTCAAATCCTCATAATTAGACATCCAATTTCCTGATAAATGGATACTCACGATCTTGCTTGCAACAGACATAGCGGTATCCCTGGTTAGTCGCAAGCCATGTGCTGCTTTTCTTACTGATTTCCCGATCTCCACACCATATCCATCAACCCCTGATGCAATCACATCCTTGACAACCTATTAAAAACAACACAGAAGAATCAGAACTCAGAAGATTACATTGATTTCTTGCATATCTATATCATCAACCAACTATAAATTAAGAGAATCAAAACCAATCCAGATTCATATTATTTAGACACAAGTCAAGAGTCATACAGTTAAATGAGTGCATCATCACCACATAAAAAGTCCCTTCCCATTTTAGTAATCCAAATAGCTAGGTATAGAATAAACAATGCCCCGAAGTGGGAAAAAAGTACTGTCCTCGAAAAATAAATACCAATCAGGGAGAAGCAACAATGCCTAGGAGAAACATCCTCTGTTCCATTGTCAATCACCGACTAACCTTGAACTATTGGTCATGAAGACAAGGTTGGTATATCAAACAATAAATGACATGAAGACACACTATCATGTTTTGCACAAAATGGATGCATGGATTTCAGTAGATATGATATGATAAACTTATAAACTATAGCGGAAGAAAGAAACATGGTACCTTTTCAAACAAACTGTCACAGATATCGGAGTGAGCTGCATCAATGGTCTGTTGAGGTAGGTAGAGCAATATACGCAACCTCAACAAAGCAGCAGCATCTTTATCCCTGAGCTCCCCATCATCCACCAAATGCTGAAGGTTTACGTTGTAAATTTCTTATGTAAGAAACTATTGTTAGATTTTAATATAATAAAGTTTACAATAACTAACGTGAATATGACACATTTTACCCTATAGTAAATATGAAACAGAAGAAAGATAGCAGTCATGTAATGCTAAAAGCCAACCATCACAAATTTATAACAACTAAGAAAGTAGGAAAAAAAATTGAAAGAGATTTCAGATTTAGAATCATAGATAAATATAACCTTATAATAGCACATTCAAAATTTGGGACTACATGTGTGTAAACATGACAAGGATAATGGAGAACAAGCTACTTTCATGAATTTCACAGGCCTTTTGTGGATCAAAGTGTAATTCATCACAAAGGTTTTGAAGGAATGTTGCTGTGCTATCTGCCCTTTCTAAATAACCATCTGAGACAGCCTATACAAGTTTTTTGGGATATACTCTTGATGTAACATCAAGCGTAATGGCTTCGGCTTCACGTTTAACCAATCCAAAAATATTCCTCAACTGATTTAGTGCAGCTACCTGAAATGATTGATAGCATAATTAGAAAATCATCTTTCTTTTAACAAATGAGTGTTTAGCTAAAGAAACACAAACCCATCTAAAAGTCAATTCAGAACATATAACAATAACAACTTTTTCTAGTTATTCTTATGATGGTTTTAGTGCAAGAGGTCACATGTCTTTCTTGGCAGAATGCTCAATCATTAAAAAAAAAAAAAAATAGATAATGAACAAACAAGGCATGTGAGGCGGGATCTTATGATTGTGCATTTTAAATGTAAAAAAAAATAAAAAATAAAAATACCAGATTTCAAAGTTTAAAGCTAAAGTTGTTTATCAAGGACCCAAGAATTATATAAAAATCAAACAAATGAAACCAAACTAGCAGTGAAACATGGCAACAAGCTAACACGTACAGTGCTGCTGAAAACAAATCCTACTTTAAATTGAAATGTTTATAATGAGAATGATGGTAACAAGGATTGAACAAGAAACAACCAGTTCAATCAGCTTTGGCACCATGTACATGTGAAAAAGATAAGGCAGAGAATAGAGAACAAAGAAGGATCAGGAAGGCTCATTATAGGGATACTTCATTTTATATTAATGGTTAAATCAAATCCAGAGTTGTAATGCACTCACTATATGCTATGGGAATCAAAATCAGTATATCAGAAATCATATAGAGCACTAAGTCACATCTAGATTATTCCATCTATCTTGTCCAAATATCCATCAATTTTCTAAATGTTCCCATGTTCAATAGAAAAAATTGGAATGTTCTACCTCTGAGAAAAAATCATCCAAACTCAGCTTCAAATAATTATCATAGTATCCAGAAAAAAAGGATATGTTAAACAATCCATATATTTAAATGAAATGGCTATTTACCTTATTAAGTTCCATGCGACTACTAGAAAAAGCATTTAAAACATCTGCTCTATAAAGGAGCTTCAAGTCCTCTATCTTTCTGTCACCATCATACTCACCACCTGTTCCAACCAAAGATGAACTAGACTTGACATAAAGATTTTGTATTCAAAACTTGAAGTTGAACAGAACAAAATTAGTCAGGAAGTTTACCCAGTAAAGAAACTGGGCCAATACCTCGAGCAAAGTCACATCTGGGTGGTTCTCTAATGAGATGAGTAAATTATTAAAAGCCAATATCTTATCAAGCTCCTCTAGAACTTCGCTACCTCCAGAGCTGAAAAGTTTGAAATTGATTAGAAATGGGAAATTCCTCATTAGCAAATTGCTTGCACCAATAAAATTAAAAACCCAAGAAACCCTTCATAACGGATTGCAAATTAAAGCATCTCCAGAATTAAATATTTCACTTGGAAGCCTTGTTGGTTCATTGAGTTACACAAGCACAACTATTAAAAAGTAGTTGATACCAAGGGTTCGTTCTAAAGGACTTATTAACAACTTGTTTGGACTTATTCTATAAAATAAGCACTAGTGTAAGTGTTTGGGAAAACTTATGAAAATAACTTATGATATGTCCATAAGAAGTTTTCAGCTTATTACGATAAGCTCTTCAAGATAGCTTATGAAAACCAGCTACTTATTAAAAAAACAATTTAATCTTATTTTCTCTTCAATTATGAAAACAGTTTACACATAAGTCTGTACATAATAAGTTCTTATTCAATACGCCTATAATTTATTCACCCAAACACACAAATCCCTGAACGAAAACGATAGCCGAAGCCAAGAAAATCCACCTACATTGGGTACAAAAGAACACATGATACACATTTTTTTAAGCCAAGACAACTTACAAAGATCTTGTACGAGATTTAAGTATCCCATGTCCTATTGAAATACTTCCCTCAACCAATTTCCTTGTGTGCTCCTTAAACAAGTTTTCAGCAAGCTTCAACGGAAATTTCATCTTAGTTAATAAACAGTACGTTATTCCTCAAGGATATCTTTGATACACTACTCCAAATAGCACTTTTTACGTCGATCATCTGACCCATTCGACGTCGGTTCGAGAACCGTCGTTGTAGTCAACGTCGTTGAAACGTAAGACATTCTACGAAGGTTATTGAACTTTCATAGAATGTCACATTCTAAGACGGATGTTAGTCTAGAACCGTCTTAGAATTCATCTTTGAATTTTTTATTTTTTATTTTTTACAGCATTCTAAGACGGTTATAGGTAACAACCGTCTTAGAATGGGACACTCGAAGACAGGTCTTAGCCTATAACTGTCTTAGAAGTATACTTTCTAAAACGGTTATTGAACCGTCTTAGAATGTCACATTCTAAGACGGATGTTAGTCTAGAACCGTCTTAGAATTCATCTTTGAATTTTTTATTTTTATTTTTTACAGCATTCTAAGACGGTTATAGGTAACAACCGTCTTAGAATGGGACACTCGAAGATTGGTCTTAGCCTATAACCGTCTTAGAAGTATACTTTTAAGACGGTTTTACAAATAACCGTCTTAGAATGTCTTTTTTAAATTAAAAAAAATTAACTATTCTAAGACGGTTTTTTTTAGCAAAAAATCGTCTTAGAAATCTACTTTCTAAAACGATTTTTCATATAACCGTCTTAAAATGACATTTTTTGAATAAAAAATAGAGAATTCTAAGCCGTCGCAAAAACCGTCTTCGAAGTTTACTATTATAATAATAATAATAATAATAATAATAATAATAATAATAATAATAATAATAATAATAATAATAATACAAGTGAAAACTCTGGCTCACAAAAAGAAAAAGAAAATAAAATGATTAGTCACTAGCACATAGTGCACAATATATCTAGAAATCATAAGCTAGACATTGATTAAATAAGAAGCACAAGATCATCATTGTAGCAATTTCCTACCGCCTATATATCAATAGTCAGAAAAATTAAAATATATTAAAATCGTAGTAAAAATAAATATTATTCTTATATTTAAAATATTTTATTATTATTTATTTTAAAATAATAGTGTTATTATTTTATCTGCAATCAATCTGTTACTTTATTTATGATTTGGCATTTTATTTATCAAAATAAATAATAATTATAATAATATTAAACTAATTAATATTACAATTGATATTATAAGAATAGATAAATACATACATGTAGGTTGCTGTTTTTTAAAAAAAAAAAAAAAATCACGTACGTTGCAGGGATGCCAATCTAGATTAATTGTCTTTGCATATAAAACTAAAAGTGTACCAAAGTGTTGCATATCTTGAAAAGTAAGAAACTGTTACCTTATTTCTTAATTCTTCCATCGGTGCTCATATTCTTGAGACTAGAACTATGTGCTTGGCCCTTGATAAACAAAATATTTAACCAAAAAACATGAAAAGAAAAAGTAAAAGAGTTAAAAAGATACAGCAAATTCCATTTTCTTAGAAAAGAAAATGAAAATGAAACGACACTTCAAAAAATAAAATCAGAATTTATTAATAAACTCTACACATGCAGCAGTAATATTGCATCCTTCAACATTTAATGTGATAAGCTTCTCCAAACCTGTAAAATAGAAAGGAATACTAGGTAATGTATATTGGGAACAACAGTCAAAATGCCACAAAAGTAGAAATAATTTATCAATTTGCCACGGTGATGAAAAAATTTGTTCTGATGAAAAAATTTGTTCAAATGCCACGGTGAGGAGCTCGCTGCATGCATGGGCGAAATTGGAAGGCCACGTGTCAGGCATGCATTGGCTTAATGGGACGGGCAGCTGACACACCAAATTCGCTGCCAGCGTGGGCGAACTACGCTAAGCCGCTGCATCCGTGGACGAATTACGCGCTGCTGGTCCAATTATTTCGCTGTCATGGAGGACCTAGTTTGGTAGTGGACCCAGCGGTTTTGGAGTGTTTGCCCCACTATATAAAGCCTTTGTCCCCTGTCACTTTCGCAAAAAAAAAATTTCTCCTCTCCTGTACGTGAATCTTGCTCCCTAGCCTCTCATCTTGCTTCCCTGCTCCCTACATACTACTATCTTCCTCTCATAAGGTTAGTTTTTATTATTTTTAATTTTTTTTGTTTATGTTGTTAAATATTGAATATATTTTTATATTTAAATAGAGTTAGATATTAGATAATATTTTAGTTGAAGATTTAAAATATTAGATTAAAGGATTATTTTAAACATTAGGTTAGATGATTTTTTATTGTTTGTTTATAATTGTTAATTGCATGGTTAATA
>PYAF01002572.1:493874-534615 GCA_007407185.1 Glycine tomentella
AACTTGACCGTTAGATGCAACGTATCTACTTCCATTATAATAGACAATGGTTATTATACCATTTCTATTAGCACTCATATTTTGCGTACATTAAAATAACTAACAAAAAATTGTGATTTTGGAATGAAAATTTTTAAAGAACAAGAACTTGAGCAGAATAATGTGTGTCTGGTGATTTCAGGAGGCACGTATATATAGGTAAATTTTTTTACCTAATTCGCTGTATGAATTACCAAATTTACTTACCTAAATCACTGAATAATGTACCAAATTAACCTAATTTGCTAGCAATCATGCCAAATTATTTATCCAACCACAGATTGCCACGTGTCTGCCGTGCCAATCCGTCAGCACCTAATTCGCTGCCCCTTCTACCAAATTACGTAACCAACCACAGCTTGCCACGTGGCAAAAAAGGGACGCCACATCAGCCACTTAATTTGGCTGGGTTTGCTGCGAATTATGTCGTGTGGCATTTCCGCAATTTTTATCATTGGCGTGGCATATTGACAAATAATTGTAGCAAAAGTGGCATTTTGACTGTTGTTCCTGTATATTGCAGAAAACAGAACAACATAATACATAAAGCAAACTATGTGATGAACTGAGGATAATGATAAGTTCAAAAGGAGTATTTGAATTTTGTCTTGCTGCTAGTTTCTACCATGGACTTTTAGCTTGTTGTTTGCTTTTTCTTTTTTGTGTTTTGAAGCAAGGTGCATATGAAATGAGCTCCATTCTGCTGGTCCGAGTTTGGCACCTCTATGTAACACTTCAAGTATCTTTTCACTAATCCTATCACATTTTTCTTACCCACATACATCCATTTTCTTTAAGCTTGTGCATTGGTCAAGCTTAATAAAGATGAGTATTTGAATATAACAAACAACTACAGAAAGAGATTAATCATAGGACCACATCTCAGATATCATATCAGTTCCAACTTTTATATTTGTTTGTGAAATGATGGATCTTTTTTAATTAATGTTTTTATGCAGGTTCCGATCTGCAACCTGAGTAAACCCAGCTAAAGAATGCAAAACATGAACATGTAAGATAAATTCACTGTTAGTATTACCAAAGAATGCAAAACAGGAAATAAATTATCAGCCAGTAAGCTGATATCTAGCTTATTGGAAAATGCTTCTCAACATCATTCACAAATGGCGCCTTCGGATCATCTAACGAAATTGCAACTATTTGACCTTGAGAACCTCACATATTTTTCTCTGTCTTTCACCAATCTCAACAACATCAACTACAGATTAACAAGAATTTTAGACATGTTGCATTCTTAAGATAACATTATGGAAAAGATGGGAGTCTACAACCATTATTAATGGATTACCTGGATCATTATCTCCCAATGCTCCTTCAACTTCAGAGTTTGCATAGGATGGATCTTCCCATGTTTGTGGAAGTAAGCCATAGTTCCAATGTATATTATAGCTGGAGAACAAGCATAATATATGTTTCAAAATAGGCAAATATGGAACTAAATCAATCTAGCTACATCAACCAAACCAAAAAAAAAAGGGAAAAAGTCAAAGAACCGATGAATGAAATGTGCAAGATGCTTCAATTGTTATAGGTAAAATATCATGAAGATGGCATCAAGGAAGGAAGGGTAATCATCAAAGGCCAGCAATGGGTACTGAAGCTCCATGCTCCCATATAGATTTATGTTATAAATAGACAACAGCGAAGAAGACATAACACAGGACATTTATATCAACAATGTACCATCAACAAAATAATGTAATTACAAGAAGAAAAAAAATGTTAAAAGTGAACTGCCAAAGATAAATAATGTAATTGAGAAAGAAAAAAAAAGAGAAAGGAACAGTATCAGTATGAGATTTGAAGTTGTATCTCACGGATAATATCAGAGCTTCCCTTTTTTTGTATCCTGTTTTATGGGAGTCAAAGACTCATCGGTGGCAACATCCATCTTTGCACTGGATCACTACAAAAAAAAAAAAAAGCACTTATTTCCGACGGAGTATTTCCAAAGGAAAATATTTCGTCGGTTACTCATCATTTTATATATTTATATATATAAAAATATAAGAAGGAAATTTGAAAACCTAATACTCACTTGTTATTTCTCACTTCTCAACATCCGTTTGAGCGTCTCTCGCACACCACTCACTCCCGAACCCGCCGTCAACATGCAGTGCAGTCCTCGGAGCCTCTGCAACCATCAATTCTCAGGTAAACACCACATAATATGTTCCTGCCTTTCACAATTTTTCTTCAACACTGTCGTTGTCATTTTCGTCAGCTTTTTCTTCTTTGTTTTGCTGGAAAACAAGCACCCTACTTGTGAAAGGGGATTTACAACTTAATCAGAAGCTGGGTTTTGCTACCCTTGTCCAAATTCCATGGGTTTCTACTTCTTTACTTGTTTTCCCTTACTGAATTTCACATCAGTGTTTAGATAGATGGCTACTGACGATTCAATTTTTTTGTGTAAATGTATGAGTCCTCTTTCCTGCACCGTTAAGATTTCTGCCATATTTTTCGTTTTAGCACACCAACTGTTTGATGAAATGTTGCACTGAACAGTGAATTTGCAGGAAGCTCTATACACCTTTCAAAGCATTGCTCAAAGGCTTAGACATACCACCAAGTAAGAGGAACTAATTAAATTCGAATTTGTTCTTGTTTGCTGTCAAATTTGACAGCAAAAGAGTTATCTTGCTTCAGTTCATATGTGCAGGTCCAGAAGTATTAGGCTTTGATATTTAATGGAATTTTAGCTCTGGAACCCCCCTCTTTAATTTCACCGGTCTCATAATTTTCTGCATTATATAGAATATTTGCTGAATATTTCCGCTAGACAGGTTGCAGAACTTTTTATGCAGACCTGTTTTGGCCTTAATACTGTTTTGGCTTAGGTACTTCTGGAACCACACCTCTGTAATGATATAATTTTATCGTGTACTTTCTGGTTCTATTTATATATACATATTGGCTTATAGAAAAACTCTTTTTCAAGATAACTATTATAATTTATATACTTAGAGGATATTCATACGTGCATTGGCTAACTTAGCTGCCCATGGAGATAGTAACAGTAACAATGTCGTTGTTGGACAAGAAGCAAGTGCTCTTGAGGCTCTCGTTCAACTTACTCGCTCTCCCCATGAGGGTGTTAGGTAATCTTTAACTGGTCTTTGCGTGCGTGTGCTATTCTACTATGTATTGCTTTCATGCTTTTGTTAAAAATTAAATGATTAGATGGAATAGAGGAAGATAGATGGAGGAAACACATGCAAATATTTTTTGCTTATGAGGCTCTGAATAATTGTGATACAAAACACTGACTTAACACTTGTATTGATAAATTATATTTCTCAACACTCCTGCTTGATTTTGCTACAGAAAAACTAACTTAAATTTAATATTAACCTTGAAAGTTGTAACTTCTGTATGGACTTCACAAACAATTGACTTGAATCACAATATGATCGGAAAAAAGGGTCATTGCTTGTAGAAATAGCCTTCACAAATCTATCCATTTATATTTACCGAACAGTTTAAGCTTGTGAGATAATTGGTTCATGAAAGGTATACCTTTGATGCTTCTTCTTTTGACCTGTGATCTTGTATCTTGAAAAATATTGCATTCACTCCAGCAATGCTTTCACTTTATGATAATTGGTTCATGAAAGATATACCTTTAATGCTTCTTCTTTTGACCAAATGTTTTTCCATGTCATGAGAAAGAATATTGAAGTTAATCCATTTTTAGGGAGCATATTTCAATCATAAAAGTGAAGTCAGACTTTTTAAAATGCATTCTTATAAATGATTTGTGATAAATGTTAAATTTCTATTGCAATCATGATTTTGGGCAATAAATTTTTTGGAGATTATGAATTAATGTTTCACAATCATTTTCTCTGTTATATATAGTTATAACCAAATGCATTCATGAACAAACATGTGGTCTTAGTTCCAAGCAGCTGGTTTGTTTATAGCTTGTTAAGCTAGCTTTCCAATAAACACAAGAATTATATCGTCAAAAGTAAAATAAAGGTTGCACATATCAATAGAAACTATAGCCTGCCATATTCTACATTTATATTTATATACTAATATTTGAGAAAAAATTTCTAATGTTTCCCATCCCCTTTTTAAATAAATTAGTAACGTTAGATATGATAAAAGGTTGTGTTTGAAAGAGTTTTCTCCTATATATTATTCTTTAATGTCACTGTCTGTAGGATAGGTGGCAAATTAAAGGCTATATATGTAAGTTTCTTCGTTTTACTGTTCTTTGTTAGTCTATTTTCTCTCTTAATAGCTAATTTTTTCAGAATCAGGTTAAGTGTTTAAATAATTCTATGAGTTCCATTTCTTCCTACCTGCGAGCTAGTTCGACTTCTAGGGGTTAGGGAAGACGACGGTGCGATTTCATCTGTTGGAGGCGTAACCGCTATCGGATCAAAGGTTCGGGGGATTTTTCACTTTATTATTTAAAAATATATATTCATTTCATTCCTGTTGGATCTCTTGCTTTCAGTCTGGGTTTAGTTCCACCCTCCACGGCCCATATATATATATATATATATATATGTATAATGTAATTGATAAATTGCTAACACACATTAAGTGTGAGTTCAATAGCTTGTTATATCAATTAATATCACGCTATGTGTTATGTTTTATCCATCTACGTTTGATTCAATCAGGGATGGAGGTATATATTAGTCCCCTAACTTTTCTTTGTAAAATTGCTTTCTTAAATTATATATCTTCTAATTTGGTGATATTAATTAGAGATTCGATTTTTTTTTTTTTCTATTTACTAAACTGTAAGCACTGGCATTGGGCTTGTGACTTGTGGCCCTTTGTTTTGTAGTATATTTATCAGCACTCACTATCATCGTAAATGAAATATAACCAATTGAATCAAAATGCATTTTTCTTAATATTTTTAAGAAGTGCATGTGTGCATGAATCATGAACTTATTAACTAAGATTTGTTCATTAGAGCCCACTGTAATCCAAGATGTAAGTGGGTCATCCTATCCTATGAATTTAAAATGTCTTGAAATAAGAATAAAATAATTAACAAATAAATTTATAAAGGGCATATTATAATATTAACCTTTTCGAAGCTGAGAAATTATGTTTGTAGTTTGTCTTGATCATACCCATCAGTGCACTGTTGCTAATTATGTTTGTAGTTTGTTTCTGAGAAGAATTTGGTCATTAATTACAGGTTGGCGTTCTTCAAAGCTGTTTATGCACTTTTTGAAGCCGACTTTTATGTATGTCAAGTATTTGGAACTTTACAAGCTTTGAAATATTGTATGTGAAGTATTTGGCATGTTCAATATTTGAAATTAAGGTATTGACATTGATATGTGGTGTGCAGAATTGGTAAGAAGCTATTTCAGGTCCAAATGCTATTGGTGACTAAGCAAGGTTTGGACTCAAATGCTTGGATTTGCTATCCGTGCATTTCTCTGTGGAGAGAGGCGACGAAGGCTGTGATTAAAAGAGCGGTGGTGGTAGGAAGAAGAAGGGCCCCATTAACTCCAAGAAGTTGCTTCCCATAACTGTTCTTGAAGCGCTGCATGAAAGGTGGGTCAGGGCACTGCGCTGGGAATCCGCTCTCAAGGTTTTTACTTGCTCTCTCTCTCTCAATTTCAATGTGGGGTTTCGTTGGGTTGGGATGAGGTGAAAGGTTGAGTTTTATTCTTTTTTGGATTGTTTTGCTCTGCTTAAGTGATTAGGGAACTAGCTTTTGGGAATTAGAAATGTCTTTGGGGATGAGATGAGAGTTGAGGGTTAATTGAGCGTTGTTGAATTTTAAGGTCAAATAGATGGAAGGTGTGTGGTTTTGCTGAGATTTTAATTATTGTTAAGGTATTTGGAAATGGAAAATAGGGAAAGGAAACTAATATGTATGGGACTGTGAATGAGTTATGAGATGGTGTAAGCACATATTCCAGTTGACATTCAACAATGTTAATGTTTGTCTAAACTTAGAAGTTCTTTATAGAAACCATTTCCTGCAAGCCGAAAATCTTTTAAAGCTATTATTTTTCCTCTAATTTCTATTCTACTGATCTTTTCTCCAGAAAATGATTTCCAGAAAATTATGGTAGTTTGCCTTCTTTTTCCTAGCACATCCTTGATTAATTTGTTCAGGTTTCTTTACTTCTTAAAGATAGCTTCATTGATTCATTTCCTGCAAGGGACCAGCCAGTCATTAAGGTGACAACCTTTTATTCTTTTAAGGAAAACCACAGGAAAATTTCATTCTACATAAGCATTGAAATGATTGTTACATATAATTGTGTTTTTGCTATCCTAGTTTAGAATAAAATTTTATTGTATATATTACATGCAGACTGAAGTGTAAAAAACAGTGGCTTATTGATGTCGTAAAATTTACATCTTCAAGGCTATTATTTTTTCCATAAGCAAAATTACCTCTTTGGCTTGTTGTTTCCCCATCTGTCATAATTTTTCCTTATTGTAAAACCTTATTTTACTTGATACCTTATATACAAAAGTCTTATTGGCTTAAGTGTTGGCTTTTACATATAGCAAATGAAGACACAAAAATAGTATTGTCTCCAACCTAGAAATTTCAAGATTTAATGAAAACGCAATTAGCATAAATAAATAAAAAATGATTTCAAAATAGTATTATCTCCAACCTAGTGTATTCAACATATGCAACTTCAAGTTACTGAGACACATCAAACACATTAATCTAGGGTTAGATCTCAAATAATTACTTAATTGCTAACTAAATATATAAGTTACACAAGCAGTGCAATGGCTTATAAAACACATTATAAGAAGATGAAAATGGGATGAAGAAGAAGAAAAGGATTTTAGGTGAAAGAAGAAGAAGGACAAGATGAACATAGAGAGAGGAGGGTGTGACAGAAGGAGAAGAAGAAAAATTTTGAAAATAAAGGAAAGAGGAGCGTGTGAGAAAGAAAGAGAATAAGCAAAAAAAAATTGGGACAAAAATATAGTGGTTTGAGCGGGAAATTTTTTACTAAGGGAGCTCATGAACTCTTTCAACCTATGGTTCATGAGGGTTGTGTTTATGCAAGAAATTCAATTTACTTTACCGTCTTATAGATGATATTGTATAGAAAGATTCACCAAGTTTTGAAATAAAAATAGAAAAATTAGTCACTGGTTCTAATTGGTGTCCTAGATTCTGTGCATTTACTTTTTTTTTTTTTATCAGCAAAGATAATATATATTATATATAAGACAGTACAAGGAGTACTGGTGAGAATACAAAGTATCAGAATCTACTCAGAACTTTGATGGCTTTCTACCAAAGCCAACAAAGTTCTGACAGATTGCACAAAAAGAAAACCTAAAAAGCAAAATACATGTCGGTTAACCCCTCCCCAAAGGTGCAAAACACTCTGTGCATTTACTTACTACTAAGTTGTTTTGCTGTCATTCATAGACTGTGTGTCATATTTCCCATGCTTAGATGTGCTAGACTTTTAGGCTTAGTGAGTTAGTTTAATTTAGGTTCAGTATTCAAGAACAATGCTTGTACCATTTATTTACTTATTTTTTTTCTTTCTCCATGTCTTCACTTAGATTGTTCCATTTTCCAGATAAATAAACAAATAAATACGTCAATGATTTATAGTGGGAAAAATAATTAAATGATTCATACATGGGTATAAAGGAAAATCAACACATTGTTCCTAAGTGATGTCTCTAGCTGTTACTTTCTTGTACCTTGTGTTTGCTCTAACAAATGGCTAAATTTATTTTCTTTGGGTTAGAATTAGTAAATTTTTATTCACTTTGTAATGACACGTAAGCTTTAACTAAACATGAATCATGAATGTTTGACTGTTTTTAATGGTTGGAAGTATTTGGTTTGTTCTTCAATTTCAATGGTTAAACTTGCTTTCACTAATATATTCTCCTAAAGAGATTCATACATGTCATGCTCCTCTTATGATAGAACCTCGAATAAATGCTTTGCTTGCTAGTATTCATACTATGTAAATTTTGATTCTAAGTTGATTCTAAGTTCCAAAACTATTAGTAAGAATCAAATAGTGAAAATTGAAAAATACATTAAGATTTCGAGTCAATTACAAATTGAAGCAACACTACTTGAGATCAATTCATTTTAGTATTGAATATAATAAATATTTTTATTTCATGATTGTAATACATTTCACCTAACTCCTTCATGCACACTAACTTCTGTCATACACTTTGTCTCATCCAACTCCTACATCTCATCTAACTCCTTCACTCTGCACTAACAAGTATATAAAAAAGAAGTCATAATCGACTCGATCAAATTCTTTAACTGAAAACTCACTCATTTCAATCTTCACTTCATCTCATTTCATGGATACTCCTTTCAAGGCTTCTTCCTCTAATATTTCCCCTTCACCTTCAACGCAACAACCATCATTTCCCATTCCAGTTGCTTATCAGTCCCAACCCCAACCTTCACCTCTCATCCCATTGCCTCATGTGCATACTTCCCCCAATACTTTCAATCATCGGCAGAAGAGCGCCATGTTTCTCATGTGATTTGTTGTAATTTAATTTTTCATGTCAAATTTGAGAATTGTTAACTAACTTCAATTTCAGATAGATTGATTGGTACCTCATATTATCATTCAATATTATATTTATCATAAGATCCTAATATTACAGCTTGTGATTTTGTTTGCAGAACATTATTTTTTCAAAATCTATCTTACACTAATATGCTGCTAAACTGAAGGTGGAAAAGCCTGCATACAACACTATTCAGTTAGAAGGGCTGCTTCCTCTTTTTGTATCATCTGTTACCTACTTTTGTGAGACAACTAGAAGCAAAAAAGAGGCTGAACAATTAACAACACCTAAAGCTATTAAGTCAATTCTAGGTATTCTTTACTAAATATTCTTTATTATTATTATTATTATTATATAAAGATAATATGCTGATTAAAAAAACAATATGTATATGAATAAATTAATATATTTATTTTATTATTTTATATTATCATTTATATTTATTTAATTGGTTAAATATTATAATAAATATTATTTTTTGACTGACTACTACAACTACTATTATTATTATTATTATTATTATTATTATTATTATTATTATTATTATTATTATCATTATTATATATGATATATATAGACAGAATATAAAATATTTTTTATCTTATCTTTTAGCTCATAACCTAACTTTCTTTTAGGATAATTAAAAAAGAAATACACTATAATAATATGATAAAATAAATAAGCATCCAAATAACATTGGGTATTAGAGATATTGTGAAGAGAAAAAAAAAAAAAAAAGAGTAAACCGTTGAAGAAAGAAAGAAAATATTAATAAATTTGTGGGTTTGTGTTACACGAAGATGCTGTTGGATAATCACGTGTAAGTGTTAAATGGTGGCTGTGTAAGTGATAAATATTATAATGTGTTATCATTTAATATTTAATATAAGTATTTTTTTTTTAAATCTTTAAAGATAATATTTTTATAAAATTTGTTAACGTCTTATCTTGGAGTAATTGAATTTTAATATTTTTTATAAAAAAAAATGATCTTAAAAATAATCTTGTATTATAAAACCAATTTTTTGTTATAAATTGAAAATGTAATATATATATATATATATATATATATCACAAACTTAAACACTAGTTAAATAATAAACAAGCAAGTTTTAGAAATTTTCAAAAGTATTTTTTGTCTAGTAAGTCTAACTCTAATAAACATTTTGTTAAATTAAACATCTTTTTTTCTATTAAAATTTAAATTGTGGCAACTGATTCTATGAAAGACTAGTTCATTTTTGCTTGCTTTAAAGGTTAAGGTTTGATTATTCAACATGTAACTGTAATTACTAATAAATCAATCTTATCTACACTTTTTTTAATTTGAATATTATACTAACAACTAATTATATTATAAAAGATAAGAAAATCAAAGTGAACAAAATAAAATAGATTATTTGTCCATTGTTTAATTTCTGAAAGGAAAGAACCTAAATAATTCATTTTTGAAAAGAAAAAAAGAAAGAAAATATAAATAATTAGTCTCTCAAATTTTTTTTTACAACTTCTACTTATTTCGCATTTTTAATTAGTTCTTATAAGATTTTTTTTCATTTCTAGTTCTTATTTATTTTTATTGCTCAAAATTGATCTTAAATATAAAATACATGAAAGACTACAAATGAAAAAAAGACTAATTTTGAACAATAAAACTAAGAATGGGTAAAAAAAATTAAAAAGACTAAAAATACTGAGAAAAATTAATAAAAGACTAAAAATTGTCAAAAAAAAATTGAAGGATTAAAAATTAAAATCTAAAAAGGATGAGAAAATAAAAACTTAATTAACCATACTAAACTTGAGTATCTTGTAAGTGATAATCTTTTAACTATTTTTACATGTCTTCTTTGAATCTTATATGACCATCTAAAGGGGACTGAAAGTGATCCGAGTCCCCCCTCCTTTGACACTTTTTATGTGTATATATATATATATATATATATATATATTAATTAGTATAAAATTAATTCATATGTTGTTATTAGGAGAGGAAGAGAGAAAGAGCATTTTTGATGAGTGGAAAAAATGAGAGAAATGAGAGTGTAACTTAAGTAGATTTAGGAGTTAGCACAGGAGGAAATGAACTCTTCTCACTAAAATTCCATGTTATCAGGTTTCCATATGTTGCATTTGGTTAATTGCAGAATATGTTCATGTTATCATGGAGGGGACATTATATATGATAAAAGATCAATATCATCCTATTGGTATGGTGAATATAAAGATTACCTTACCTACCAAATTCACAAGAAAGGAGCTGCTCGGGTAATGCATTATATATGAAAGATCAATAACATACGATTGGTGTAGTGAATATAAAGATGGCCTTACCTACCAAATTCACAAGAAACAGATGCTTGGGTAATTCATTTATAAATAAATTAATAATGATAAAATTCATTTTGTAAAAAAATTATTCTCTCTCATCTATTTATTAATTTTTTCTTATATGTATAAAATTACTTACTACGATAATTATAATAAAACAGAGAGAAAGTAATTAATTTCCCAACAAAAAGGGAGAAACCCACCAATTAATATATATTGGACATTGCCATTGATCCCTTGTTTTCCAATTTTATTAAAATATAATATATTTACAAATATATGTATTCGATGTATTATTGAAGTATGAAAATCAATTGTAAAAAATAAGATGAAAATTACTATAAAGATAAAATAAAGGTAAAAAAATGAACAAAATTACATCGGTTCTTTACTCCTTATAATGATGATTCTACGACCACAAGACATGATGAAGGTCATGACCGTAAGACTTAACTCATCTACTAAAATCCACAACACAGGACAAGAGAACTACCAATATATTTTCAATGCAGCAAGTGTTAAGAAAATACTGAAAATAAACTATACAAATGCAGGCCAACACATTAAGTGTAGTCTTAAAGTTGCCTTTTTTGCATTGAGGCATTGACATCCTTGATTTTCCTTGAAGGAAGGATATCAACAAAATTTAAGATATTTTCTGTCATTTCCTAGATCCGTTTTCCCTCCAATGAGCATTACGTTTTTTCCCAGGATACCTTGTCAATTTATCATCAAGTGTAAGAGACTTGAAATAAGACACAAATCATTATCAATTATTATTATAAAATTAAAACAAAAGGTTGTTCATCACTCTCAAGTTTCTATTTACTACTTTGAACCATATTCTTGATGATTTTCCTTTTTAATTTGTTGTCTCATATCTCTTCCTATGAACATTTACACAAAGTATCTTTTGTTATTTTTTTTCATTATAATATATGATAACTAGTATTTTTCTATTCTAACAAAGGTCAAAGAAAATTAACGGGACAGGTCAAAGAAGATGAGACCACTTTGATATCATGTTGAAATTACAGTATTTAGGCGAGCAAAAAAAAGAAGGGTGGATAGAGACTCAAATTTACAGGACTTCAAATCATAATCAAATCAAACAAAGAAACAAATTAACCAAGAAAATAATAGTGAAATCAAGAAACCACTCCACATGATCATCGAAGAAACTATACAATATTCTAAGATGCAATAAAGACATTAGTTATTTTTGCTATATTCCAACTACTTGGATCTTTTGAGTCTATCAGTGCTGAGTAAAAACTAGGAACAAAATAACAACCAAATGGTATAGTTCAACCTAAAAGAAAATATGAGATATCAGATATTTCTATGCATAATATAAAATATAATTTTAATAAGCCAAGTTAAATTATCTGATCTTTTGACCATTTCATTATCTTTCAAGTCTTTCTATCCATTAGTTAACATCAGCGAAGTTAACCATATGATGAAACTCAAATAAGTGCCACATGTCATATTAGGACATTAATGAAGCATTCATATACAAGAAGGAATAATAGCAGAAGCTGCAGAATTAAATTAGGGGAATTATATTTAGATTTCAAATTTCCATATTGTAAATAAAGCATGATGAATTTAAAGTTGAGATTGCAGATACCAAGCACATAAATGAGGAAGCAAAATTTAATCCATTATACCTTGTCTAAGGAATTGAGTGTACGTGTCACATATTGCTGAGGAATGTCATTGAGATCATGATTCACTAATACGTTGTATATCCATGGAAGAATGTACTTTCCAATAGAAGACCTGTTGAATAAAGATTTACAAAATGTCAAGAGAATTGACTGGATATGCTTGGATAGAGAATTTTAATTGGAAAAAGTAATTTATCAGAGAATATAAAATTTTTTAATTTAAAATTCATTGTTTGGGTATTTTTATATGAAAAATTTAAATTTTTGGAATTTTAAAAAAAATTAAACAATTAAAAATGTGGAATTTGAATTTCCTTCTAAAAGGTGAGAAATTGAAATTCTCTTCTTCTATATAAGCTCTAACCGCACTACTCTTTGTTTCGTCTCCATAGCTGACGAGTACTCCGACCTCCATTACTTCCAAGGCATCCCACCTCACGCGCCTCTCCGAGCATGACGTTCAAAATTTTAAAAATGAAGAAATTCAATTTCTTTATCCAAACACAAAATTTTGAAAATGAAAAAATTTAATTTCTTTATCCAAACGTAGATTTTTGAAATTAAAAAAAATTAATTTATACATTTTAATTTCCCTGAATTTCAAATTCCCTTAAATTTTAAAATACTCCATCCAAACATACTCTAAAAGATATCACAATTGCTTGAATCATTTAAGAATTGAGCTTTTGCCCCCTGTAAGAGAAGATATCTTTTGTGAGGGAGGAATAATTGTTGGGGCCTGGAGGAGAGATCTCTCTATTTTTCATCCCTTCCTATTCCTATTCTTGGTTCCTAATACATTGGTATTCCATTTCAAGTGCAGGAAGGAACCAGACATCCAATGCTACCCATAACTTAAGTTACTTAACATTACTCCTAGAATAACACTGTTTTATTGTAATATTGCAATAAAACAGAGTTAATGACAATGCAGATACATTAGAAGAAGAAAAGTGTTAAATAATAAATATGAAACAGACACTACTGGACAACTGAACAACTGGACAACATTTGATGTAAGAAAAAATTCATTTTATTTCAATGAATTTTACTTTTTACCCATACTTGGAATAGGTAAAATGAGAAAACTAATGAAGGCAAAATTGATGATCAAATATTTAACATTAGATTTAGAATTAAATCAAATTTACAGAAATGTAACCAAATATTAGTGGTTTTCTACATGCATGAATAAATAAAGAAAATTCCAGAAGCATGTGGCTGCAAGCATATATACCTGGCACTTCTTTTAAAGTTGTATCATTGTTATGTTTGTTATAAATGTCACAGGTACTTGGAGGTCTGGTGGAAAGTATTGCCGGGGCCATACTAATTGATACCAAGTTCAGTCTTGACCAACTATGGAAGGTTTTCTATCCCCTATTATCTCCCATTGTTACTCCTGGTGAAATCAATACAATAATAAAATTTGCTATAATTACATGATTTGGTTAGACACTAGCTTACGCAATGAATCTGAATACTAATGTTCTCAATACGTGAGATGTCCTGTTTCAATTTTCTAAAATATTGTTCAAGATATTCTTCTAGTCACCTTGTATACCCTGCTTAGTGAAATTATGATTAAATCCAACTTGTCACCTTGCATACAACTACAATATAGCAGGCTAACATTCCTAAATTAAACAATTGTATGTTAGTTAAGCCAGCCTATGAAATAACACATTAGAATAATCAAATTCTAGTAACATTCTGGCATTCTGCTAATATGAAAAGCAAGAAAGAGGCGCAGCGCAGCGTACTTTTATTTCTCCCGTATTGCTCCTTTTTTTTTAATTTAGTTAAAGTGGTTGGCACACTTGAGGAGGCCCACCAACATTAAGATCTGCTATGTTCTAATTGCATAAATGCATTTAGCCACTAATATGTTAAATACAAGAGAATGAATGTATAAAAACAATATTAGGAAGATAGTAGTTTGTATTAAACAATCTGAGAATGACTTTAAAATCAGGGTAATAGACATGATATGGGTTTAGTTCATAAATCAGAGCAATTATAATCTTGTTTTCCCAAGAGAATTTGCTTGTTGTATTATATCTTCCCTAAGGCTATAACGTGAAGATATGGGACAATAAACTAATTAAGAGAAGCACTTATTATGGCAAAGGGCTGATGTTGACTCTAATTCCCAACATATCTTACTATTAACAATTGGAAGCCCCACCCTTTGTTTAATGAGCTAGGATATTGAACAGAAACAGAACCAAATTCCTAATATAAATAACTACAATAACATTATAAAAATCATAATAATAATTTATTTTGTAATGTCAAAATCATAATTATTAAACAAGTTAATTTGTGATGTATGTGTTCCCTGACCAAATTCCCCACATTTGCCTAAAAACATTAAAGAGAATTTTCCAACTTACTTTTTTGGCTTTTGTCATCACCATCCAGCCACATACACACACTTTCTCTAGGGAGATTTACTAGAAATTTGTCCCTTTAAGTTTAGAGCCACAGGCATGATGGTGTGTAGTTGAAACAAAATAAAGATGCAATGAATGTTTTGATTGTTTACTATAGCAAAAGAAACAACAAGAGGTGGTTCATGCAGAACAAAAGGGGGTCTTGGTGGTGTGTTCAGCTGGCAATGATGCGTTGAGAGAAAACAAAAATACCTCAAGAAAAACTGAGAGAGAGGTGCGTTGAGAGAAAGAAGACAATGGCCACCACCCACAGCAAAGAAGACAGCGGCAGACCGATAGCGGCTCCGGAAGCGGCAGCAACAATGATGGAAGGGAGAACTAGAGAAGACTCGCAAGACTGAAGAGAGGAGTGAGGACTCATGAAACGGAAGTGACGCAGTGAAACTTTTACTTTTAGGTTTATAAGTTCTAAATGGGTTTTTAGTTTCGGGGCCGGGGTCGGGGCAAGTATCGCATTTTCCATACCCGCCCCGCCCTCGCTGTTGGTTATCGGAGAAAACCCGACCCCGACCCTGAACCCAATCAATGTGGTTTTCCTCGTCAAAATCGGGACGGGTTCAGTTCCCACGAGGTCGGGTTCCGCTGTCATGCCTAATTTTAACTCATTTTCTACAACTCATCAATATTTCTTATTTATTTGTATTTCTTTTTTCCTATGGACTAGGTCTAGAATAACATTTTAGATGTCAAATTATAATTATCCCAAAACTATGAATTATTTTGCCTCTTACCAATTGAATCACAAATAAATAAATAAAAACTTCATTTTTTTTAATTAAATGAAACAAGGGATTTTTTTTGTTATTTGAATTTATTATTATCATTATTATTTATTTGTTCTCTTGTCCTTTTCTTTATTTTTTATTCACTTTCTTTTCAAATTTATTTTCACATATTGGATAAAAATATTTACATAAAAAATATTTTTATTAAAATTTACTGAAAAATGAGAATTTCAAGTAACGGTGCCTCTCTTAGTTATTGTGGATATTCCTATTGTTTTCAAAGATGACCTTACCTACCAAATGCATAAGAATGAAGTCTACAAAGCTTAGCAATGGACGAGCCTTGTAGTAGAATATGTTGAAACTACTTGTGTTTTCTTGCAAAATTTACCTTCTCAGGCTTCATCCACTCTTTCAACTGTTAAAGTGTTCACTACATGAGGATTTACCCTGGTAAATCTGCATTAAAGACCATTTACAATGAAATCTTGGGACCATGATCATGATGGTGAGGCTAAGGAGATTGTTGTACAAACAAAATCATCAATTTCCATCATGACAAAAGGGAATGGAGAAAAAAAGTATTTTCTACAAAATCATACTGTAAATTAATAGCTAACAGAAGGCACATGAAAGCATTTAAACCAAATTCTTAAAGCAAGAAATTCAAGACCTCGATTATAAATGCTTCAAGATGAGGTTTTCCAATGTCCTTATATATAGCTTTGGTATATTTCCTTGTATTTGTCTTCTAACATCTTACCTATTGCTTCCAACTGGGAAACCCTCCCGTCATAGCTCTTAGTCATGCCTGACTCAAAGCTCTTTCTGAAGATCTTTAACTAGCAAATTAGCCTTCTCTCCATCAAACACTTGCTTCTCTTCTAATTCTGGCACAACTGATATAGTTGCATAACATCTTCACAACATAAACTATACATATACATGCAAGAAAACCCACATAAAAATAATTCAAAACCAACTCCAAGTACATCACTTCATAATTGTAGTTGTCGAACCTGATAACTGTTGGATCCATTGAAATGGGGTACCAACACCACTATCACCATCTTCTCGTAAACAATGCACTGCAAAGTAGATTCATTTGCCGCACAAAATACAATGCATATACATTTTGGCCTTGGCCCAACAGAGAATCCTAATAAACATAAATAAACCAAAATATGTAATCGTATCCTCAACTAATTGTCACAATTACATCTAACAAAGTTGGTAATAATGTTTACAATGTTGAATAGTCTCAACATAATTGATAAACTTTACAATCCTAGAATAAACTGCCTACAATGGTTTCTTTTTAAATTCTAACAAAAATGCTGCCCATTTTTTCCTTATTGTGGTTATGTTCGCCACGTCTAACGTTGTTTCATCCCTAAACCAATGCAACAATACAAATAAATACAAACCAGTCAATCACATGTAAAACATCAAAACATTTTTTTTCCAAAACTAATACGTCAAAGGTTTTCAAGTTAATATACCTTGGTCCATTCATTCTTCACACCCCCACTTACTATGTCTATATCCAATGCATTACATAATACTCACATTCAAAGCCTCCTTTCTGAACATGGCTCTAAATTGAGGAACATTTAAATTTAAATGCCACAGTTAGTGTCCTACAAAATTAAAACTATGGAGAATGAAGGTCAATTAATTGCCTAACCTTGACTTCTATCCAGTTTGTTGCAGTTGCGTTACATTTACCATTGACACACGTATTCATTGTCTTCAATGCACTGGTTCAATCAAAATAAGAAACAAGTTGGTTAACGCATGAAGTCAATAATGCGTACCTAAATTTGATTTTTTTAATAAAATGTGATGTTTCTAAAACAACTGAGTTGTTAATTACGACTTTGATGTAAAATAATTTCCATGCACAGGAGGTGCATTATGTGTGGTACAATCGAGGAATTGTTCAACCCCATTTTTGTACTTCTCACTGATGCACGATGCTTTCATCCAATTACGATCCATATTTTTTGCACTAAGCTGTCATATTCATATTGTAAAAGTTATATGCATGAAAATGTCAATGCTTATGGTAACAAGGTGTAACCCTATCTCATTCAGAAAATTATATTTTATACATGGTTCATAAATACAAGTTAAATATGGTTTCTTTAATTTAACGAAATTTCGGCAGCATTTCGCATTGGTCTCCAAGTACATGACATGATAGTGGTGATTTGAATTCACCACGATCTAGTATGCACTTGGAGAATAAAGCAATATGCACTAAACCGAAATTTCATTAAATTAAACAAATCATACGTAACCTGTATGTACAAATTATGTATAAAATATTTAACTTTTCAAACTGCCCAAACAAACAATTCAAGATTCAATTCAACGAATAATCCAAACTATCTGAATTAATCATTGAATTGAACCTTAAACGGGATACTAAGGTCGAGTCACAATGCATTGCATGTTATAACAAAGCAATAGTGATATTATCAAAAGTGTTTCAAACATATAATACTTAGAAGCATGGAATATACCTGAATATATGGTGAATATCAAGAAAACCAGATTGTGGTGATGGCGACAATATGAAGGAGGTAGTGTTTCGTGGTGATAGAAGAAGTTACAAGAAGGCTTAATGGCCTAAATGAGAAAAAAAACAAGGACCTAAAACAACAACCAAGAATTAATCAATACAATGTTAAAAGTATATATATATATATATATATACACACACACACACATATATATATATATATAGAATTTAAATTTATGCATTTAGCCGTAAGGGTTAATTACTTTAAGGTATGCTCTATAAACAACGGGTTATTTGGGGTCATTTGAGAAAGTCGTTGTTAACAAATACATTAATGATATGTTATTAAAAAATTCATAATCAAATATATATGCTTTCTTCGTACAGTAAAACAGCACAATCAATGATCTAAACGTCTCAACACAATACAATGCATGGGCAATGATTGTATAAGCAGTTGAAGAACAGGTGTGTGTGTGTGTGTGTGTGTGTGTGTGTGTGTGTGTGTGTGTGTGCTTATAAAATTGGCGTAATAATTCTAAAAACAATACTAAACTTAACAGAAACTCAGTATTCATTGCAGCAAGCAGGAACAGTGGTTGATACAAAATCAAGTGCATATCATGCAAGCTAAATGTAATTTAACTTGATGATCTGTTAAGTTGAGGAGGAATCCAAAGGTTCAGATGGAACCAAACACATGGGTTACATTTGACAACGTAGCTGGAGTTGAGGAAGCCAAGCAATACTGACAACAGATTGTTCAATTCTTGAAGACCCTAGACAAGTTTTATGCAGTTATAGATAAATTCCCTATAGGGTAGTTTTGGCGGGGGCCCAAGGGAATGGAAAGAAATTGCTGGGCAAGGCAATTGCAGGAGAGGTTGGGGTTCCTTTGTTTACCCAATGTGGATCAGATTACCATTGACATGGTTGTGGGTGTAGGCACAATTATCACAATTAGGGATTTTGAAAAGTTGCACCTACAAAATTGACCTAGCTTGTTTAATATTCAATAATGACATACAGGGTGTAAGGAGGCAGAGAGGTACATGTATAGGTTGGGTAAATGATTAAAGGGATAAACCACTGAATCAGTTGAACATTGGAAATGATGGTTTCACTGGAAACACTGGACTTGTAGTCATTGCTGCTACCAACAGACCTGAAATTTTGTATTCTGCATTGCTTAGAAATGGGAGGTTGCATACACAGGTATGAGACAACTACACATACTGTTTGAACAAATATGAAAAAGGCAAGAAATTGTAAGTGTTATATATGTTTGTTCGAGTTTTTCACCAAATGATACATAAAAAAATATTTACCAAAACATACATCACTACTAGAAAAAATACTTTCAACATCGCTACTTTAACATCAGTTATATTAAAAATCGATGTTAACAAAAGTGTGATGGCATTTTTGTAAATAAATTGATTTTTTTAATATTGGTTTTTGGAAAAACCAATGTTAAAGTGGCGATTCTCAAAACACAACATCAGTTTTTTCTACAAAAACCGATGTTTTTTCACAAAATCCCTCTTGTTCTCGCGCTCACTCACAACATCGATTTTTATAGAAAAACCAATGTTGTGTTTTTTCACAAAATGCCTTTCATTCTCACACTCACTCACCCACTCTCTCACTCAACCCTCAACCCTCAACCCTCCTCCGCGACTTCAAATCCTTCGACCATACCCCTTCACCCATCTTCTCAATCCAAACCATCAGTTCCTTCGGCCTCGGCAGATTCAAAAAAATGGAGGAGCCAGGCACACCTTGTACCTCAACAAACAAAATCATTCACTCACTTGAGAAAGTGAAACTCACCGAATCGAAAGAAGAGTTTTTTTCTTAGAGAGATTGAGATGGCTTCGATGAAGAAAATCACACTGAAGAGTTTGGACGGCGAAGCCTTCGAGGTGGAGGAGGCGATGGCGGTGCAGTGGCAGAGGATAAACACATGGTCGAGGACAACTGCGCCAACAGCGGAATTCCTCTCCCAATATTACCAGCAAGATTCTGGCGAAGGTTATCGAGTATTGCAAGAAGCATGTTGAGGCCAATTGCACTGATGAGAAGCCCATTTAGGATGAACTCAAGGCTTGGGACACTGATTTCATCAAGGTTGATCAGGCCACGCTTTTTGATCCCATTCTGGTGAGGGTTTTTCCTTCAATGTTTCCTTATTTGACTGTTTTTTGATGGTTTGGGTTTTGGATTGGGGGTTAGGGTTTTTGTTATTGGGGTTTAGGGTGTTTGTTAGGTTTACGTGTTGTTGAGGCTTGAAGGTTTGGCTTGTATTATATTATTATTATTATTATTATTATTATTATTATTATTATTATTATTATTATGTAATGTTTTTTTGTTGTAGAAATTGAAATTTGGGATTTTCTTTTGATGTTATTTGCTTAATACGTCGGTGTGGGGATTAAATCTTTTTCGAATTATCACACCTTTTAAACTAAGACAAAACCAGAGACCACGTGAACAAGAGACAGATATTCTCCAGGACATCATGGATTCTTGATATCACTCTCCAACCATTATTTTCTTCTTTATATTCTTATTTTTGTCAGAATCAATTGGAAACTGAATAGCCAAGGCATGTATGATAAATTGCAATTGTTTTAAATTGTCCTTTTCAGTATTTATTCTCTTTACAGTAATGAAAAAAAGTGTGTATTGCTGGTTTGGTTTAGTTTGATTAATCTATAGCTTTTCCAATATACTAGCAGACAATTCACAAAACTGATTATGAGTATAATCCCTATGCAAAGGAGTTTGGGATCAGCATTGACAGCAAGCTTGCATCAGTTGAAGCTTGGGTTCTTCGTGCTCCATGGGTAATTGTCTTTAGTTAAATTGGTCAATCATTGATAGCTTTTTGGCATTCTCCTAGTCCTGATAGTATATTTTGGTTCTTCTCTCTTCATAGTTGAAATATGTACATTCTGCTGTACTTGATAAACTTAGAGGGAAAGAACTAGAGTTGCTGATTGCCATTCTTCCAGACAACAATGGCTCTCTGTACGGTATGATTCAAAGTCATTTCAATATGTCCAGTCCATTAAGCATCACTTCATGAGCATAGCTACCATGATAGAGGCGTATTTAGAAATGTTAAGATTCTAGTACATTACTACTACATTTTCAGCTTTATTTCTTTTACATGCCTATGAAAATGGTTATGCTCGCATTCAAGAGGTTCTAGTATGTTATTACTACTTCCTTCGCCAAATTTCATTATTTCTTTTACTCTCTTTGAGTTGAATTTTTGAAATCACTAAATGTTGTAAGAAATCTTTTAATTTCTAACAAATTTCAGCTTATAATTGGTTCACATTTAGTATGTTTGCCATTAAAGTCATGTTTGGATAAAATTATGTTCGCTAATTTTGCTTCCTTTGATGTAATCTAATTTTCTCTGCGTGTCTTATTCCTATCTCAGTGATCTTATGTTTGTTCTGTTTTTTTTTTTTTTTTTTTTTTTTTTTTTTTTTTTTTTTTTTTTTTTTTTTTTTTTTTTTTTTTTTTTTTTTTTTTTTTTTTTTTTTTTTTTTTTTGTCTTAATGCTTGCAGTGAGATCAGCAAAGTTCATTGCTTAATCATTTTAAAGTAGAATTATATTCTCTTCTACCTATGACAAATCCCTTCAAGTAATTATTAATAATTTACATTGCAGGCCCATATTGCACAGATATGTTATATTTAGAAAGTTGTTTCAATGATTTCATGTGGAGCTTATTGTCTAGTTTCTGCCACTCATTTGGAACAGATTTTTTTAATTAAACATGACTCAATAATTGATGCATAAACCGGTTGTATAACCAATTATGGATATATAACCGATTTTTCCTAACTGATTATAATAGACAAGTAACTTGTTAAAATAATTTTACTACCTAAAATATCTTTACTCTCTATAAATATATTATTTAAAGTAAAATTGACTATCAAACAAACACTAATTCGGTAGCCATTATTCAATAGCCAATGAAAAATTATGAATTCATTTAGTGGAGGTATTTAGATTTGAAGGTGAATAAGTGGCTCTCACTCAAGCCAATATTCTAATTAACTTTCACGTGGTGCAGAAAATTCAAGCAAACATTATTATAGGAAACTTTGTAAGAGTGGATACCCTTTGCATTGTAACCATATATCCTCTTTTTTTAATTAATGAATATATTCTCTTTTTTGCTGATAAAAATAAAATAAAATGAACAGATTTCTTTAATTAATGAATATAAACTAGAATAGAGACTTGTGTACTTGTAATTTTCCGATATTTCCCCAATTATGTTTCTCCTTGATCTCAGGTTACTTCAATGTGAATACATCATACATCTCCTGTATGCTTTGGGGCCATGAATGATAAATTGATAATTTTTCTCTCTCTGATGTGCGGATTGGATAGGGAACTTAAAGCAATGTTTATAGAGCTCGTGATCTTGAACAAAGAAAGATTGTTGCTTTGAAAAAAATTAGATTTGATAATCTTGAGCCTGAAAGTGTTCGCTTCATGGCAAGGGAAATTCACATTCTACATAGGCTCAATCATCCAAATGTCATAAAACTGGAAGGCTTGGTTACATCAAGGATGTCTTGCAGCTTATACCTTGTTTTTGAGTACATGGAGCATGACGGGCTAAAGTTTACAGAAGCACAGGTAATTTGTGAAGCATCCTTATGTTCTATTTCTCTCTGCCCATTTTATTGCAAAATGTAAATGTAACCTACCATATGTTCTAGGGAGAGTATTGCTGCCACTAATTTTTATTTGATGTGATATTCACCAAAATATTTTTTTCTATCATGATGTTTGTACTTTTAAGCTAATAACTGGTACTCCCATTTTAGTGCTAGTCTGATGTGGTGTTGGATTCGTAGAATTTGTGAGTTGCCATTTTGATCTTTCTGTTGAGTCATTTTAGATTGTCATTTACTACTATCTTTGGATACATTCCCTTGATACTACTAGCATTCAGGCTATGCTCCATACAATCTATAATATTCTAAGTACCTGAAATTATCGTGTTAGTTTTCTTAACATTACAAGACTTCTTCTCATATTGTTTTCTTTCAAGTTTCAGCTTGTTGGTTTCCTCAGTTATAAAGTACTATATACCAAGCTTATATTTGTACTAGTGATGGTAAATAGGAAATGATCCAGAATCTGATTGTGATTCATGTTTGCATAATTTTTAGTTATTTTGTTTTTAGGGCTTGGAAAATGAAACCTTCCAGGTAGTATTTTCACGATTGCAAGAGATTGCATTAACATGTGTTTGTCTTAGAAGACAAATCTTGCCCTGCTGTAGCTTGTGCTTCTCCCCCTTAAATATTATGCTTGTCACTTGAGTGCAGGAATGTGAGTCAATTTTAGATCTGAATATCTTTTGGGAGAGGGAGGCTTTGGTAGAGTATACAAAGGACGTTTGGAAACTATTAATCATGTGAGTCTATTTTATCATTATTTAGTTATTTGTTTATGAAAAATAGGAGAGAGGTGCTTGGAAATGAAGTGGTTCTTCCTTTTTTCTTTCCAAATTGATCTCTTCTTACAGCCTGAACCATAGATTGAGTTTTTCTAACATGAAACACTGAATAAATTTTATGTAGGTTGAGTTTGTAACATGTTTCATGCTTTCTTATGTTCAATATTGGTTGTTGCAATTAAGAAACTTGACCGAAATAGACTGCAAGGGAATAGGGAATTCCTTGTACAAGTGCTGATGTTAAGTTGACTTCACCATCCTAACCTTGTCAATCTTATTGGTTATTATTGTGCTGATGTGGAGATCAAAGGCTATTAGTTTATGAATATATGCATTAGGATGCCTGGAAGACCACTTGCATTGTATTTGCATTTCAACTATTCAAGTTGTTTTATCCCTTCTTTAAATTTATATTATCTTGAAGTTATTATTGGTTTTATATTAGTCATGAGTCACTTATCAATTCTTTTTCAATAATTGTTTCTTACCATGTGAACCTGTTGCTATTACCGTAAGGACTATGCCACTTCTGCATTTAATCACTTTAAGTTATAGGCATGCTTACATAAGTAATATCAGGCTTTTTTCATTTATTTCTTTTATAAAATATTAAAAAGATTTATAAGAGAATTTATTGGAAGATATATTATTATACTATTATTTAATAAAATTAATATCGTTTGTAAGTATTAATATAATAATCTTTTATAATATAGAATTTGATAGATGTGATTTACATGAACTTTTATTCTAAAAGTAAGTTTTGAGATAAAATTATTTAATTAAAAATTATTGATTATGATATATCTATCATATTCCTTTTTAGCTATATATTAATAACTGAAAAACAATTACCACTTTTATTAATATGTCACTTTTATTCCTACAACCTCGTGTCTGATATATCTAACATATTCTATATTTAAATTTGCACTCAATTACCACTTATATTATATGCTTAATTATTTCCTAATTGGCTAAGTGGTCTGAAATCTATATTCCTTTTTAGCTATATATATTATATTTGATTATGATCATAATCATGCATTAGCCATTAATAATCCATGATAAAATATGATAGATATAAAGCGAATTTCCAACATAAAACATTTGTTTTAATTTGAGAAAATACGTACTTTTATTTATATTTTTACAAATAATATAAGTCATTTCTAGTGATCTTGGAGATAGATCTTAAGTTGAAGATCTATTTTTCCAAGATCCAGTTACTAGAGACACCCTTAAGATTTTCATACTAGACGTTTGGTTCTTGTAAAAGAACCATGGAGATCTGCACATTTTAAAAAAATATTTTTTTATTGCCTCTCTTTCTAATTGATTCTTGCGGGGCGAAACAGACCCAAAAGAAGAAGAACAAATCAATGAACAACAACAACAAATAGATCTGACACAATCCAGAACAATAACACAACAAATGCATAATAGTATAACTTTAAAGAAAATAATTAAAAATAAAATCAATTACAAAATACAATGCCGTGTGGATAGACACAGTGGTCGACGTACAATGGCCAATGACAGTCATAGGAGCCAAATCAGAGGCTCACGTGGCCATTGGGCCAAGATTGGAGCCTTACACAACAAAGCTGACATTCTTCCCTCTGTCCTCGACGTTGTACAAGGTGTTGAAGTAGGAGGCAACGAGGTTGCTGCTGATGGAGCCAATCCCGCACCGTGAAAACATGGATCGTGTTGAGGTCTCTATAAATTGGTCACTATAGGAAGCAATTTGCACACAGTTTTCACATTCTCATTTTTATTTCCATTGTCATTCTCAGATTCTCCAATTCCAATTTTAAATTTTGTTTTATTTGTTCCTTGTCATATGGATTCAAATCAAGTTAATTGGCAAACATATATGAATTTGTTGTAAAATTACCAACAATCTCATTTGAACGAAAATCTGCAACATCCTCCTCCATTGTTTCCCTACATGCCACTACCACCTCCATCAATGAGCGAAAATTCCCAAAATCCTCCTCATTCCATTTTGTACTTGCCATTACCACCACCACCAGTAATTTATGACCAATCCCCCTCTACAAAAAATTATCAAACCTTTCCTTTGGTGCCGCAAAACACCTTCAATTTGAGTAGGAAATTGTAGAAATTGTGTATCAACTTCCTCATTTGAAGGAGGGAGTTCCACAAGGAAGAAAAAAGGCACACAAATATTCTTTTCACCTGTCGATAGTGTGGTTGAGTATATCAGAATCGATGAAAGCACTGTAGTTGAATGCTTATAAGCTTTTGTAAAAGGTGTGAAAGAGATATTTGGAGATAAGTATCTGAGAAAGCCTAACAACAAGGACATCAATCGCCTACTACAAATTAGAAAGGCACGTGAGTTTCAAGGTATGTTGGTTCTATTGTTTGCATGCATTAGGAATGGTAAAATTGTCCAGTTACATGGCAAGGGCAATATCGTAGAGGTGATCATTGTAAACCCACAATAATACTTGAAACCGTCGCATCACAAGACTTGTGGATTTGACATGTCTATTTCAGAGTTGTAGGTTCAAACAATGACATTAATGTGTTAAATCAATCTCCCATGTTTAATGACGTTATGCAAGGTCGAGCTCCTCCAGTACAATTTATAATTAATGAAACCACACACAATATGGGGTACTATCTTGCAAATGACATTTATCCAGATTGAGCAACATTAGTGAAAACCATCTTAATGCCATAGGGAGAGAGCATTTGGTGCGCTCAAATATCATTTCGCAACTATATGTGCCCATCATGTAATTGACAAATGGATCCCATGAAAAACAAAATCTTGGCATGTATTATATTGTATAACATAATTGTTGAAGATGAACGAGATATGTACAATGGTAACGTTGATGTTGATTACGATTATATTGTTGAAGAAATTTCAAACATTGATGTATCTCATGATGCTCATCCTGACATTGTTGCATACCTGCAAATAAGACGTTATATACATACAAGATAAATTCATCAACAACTTCAAACAGACTTGGTGGAGCATATTTGAAAACTTCATCAACAACAACAATAATGAAATTTAATTTTGTTGTTCAATGTCGATGTATGTATTTTTTTTCGATCAATTTTATATATTATCGTAAGTTTAAATTATATTGATAAATAAATATTTTAATTATTTATAAATTTTTATTTTTGAATTAATTTTAAAAATATATAATTAATTATTTTAAAATAAATTATAAATAAATATTAGGTGTATCCCTTGTGGGACCTACAAAAAATGGTTTAAGATTTCAGAATGAGATCTACTATTGGAGTAAAAAGTTTAAAAAATCTTGAGAGTGATGTGGCAATGCAAGATCCACCAAAAAGGTGGTTAAAATCTCAAAATAAAATCTCTCATTGGAGATGCCCTTAATGCTTCATACATAGTTACTTTGCTTGCTTGTGTGGTGTCAAGTGAATATGAATAAGTAATTGAATATCAATTGACAATGGTTGATAAAGAGTAATTATATTGTTATACTTAACATATTCTGTCAGTATTATGTTATGTGTCAATTGCATTGTACTTGTTCCTTCTGGTGTAGGCATCTAGGAATCAATCGAGGACATAACCACAATTTGTTATCTTTGTTCTTTCCTAGGTTACGAGGCACACATAACATACTGAGAGATTTAGAATTATTATTAATGTTATATGTATACTGGGTTGGCTTTGACTCATTAGGTTGAAACTCAGTAACCTGACACCTAACCCAATTATAATTGGATCATATGAAATGAATCCAACAAACCTGATGATCCAACTCAATTGACTAAATATAGTTGGGTTGAATTAGGTTGATTTGAATGAGTTTGTGAGTTGATGTTGATCCACTTACAACCTAAATTTTAGTCTTGAAAAAATTAAGCTAATTTGACTTGATTTGATGAGCCATGTCAGACTCATAAAATGTTAGCAAAAAAAAAAATTCAAACTAATTTGACTTGATATTATTTATCATTCTATGGACTAGACTAGGCTAATAAATCTACAATTCATAAGAAATTTGGCTTGACTTAGATTACTTTCGTATCTTGGCCCAGACAACCTACTTTGCAATCTCTATATATTATATTTAAAATAATTTCTTAATCAATAATTATAAATTTTACATTTTGTAAAACTTGAAATTCATTATGTCCAAATGATGAGATTCTATTGATATAAACACACTTATTTTTTTATAACTTATTAGAATTTTATTTGGGCTCGAATCTATTTAAAGATCTATTAGAGATCATAAATTAAGAAGAAAGGATAAAAGAAAATTTTAATTATTTTTATAAGATAAAAAAATAGAGAACTTATTCAAGATAAATATATATATATATATATATTCTTATTTCATCTTATTTCATCTTAAATAAAAATCTGATAAATTTATTAGAGAAAGAGTCCCATTGGCATGATTCTAGTAAGAATTGAAACTTTGAACTGGCCATGCTATTAATTCTAAATTTCACTCCTTTGGAGAATATTAATACGTAGTTCGACCTAAGGAAACTGCAATCTTGAATGGTGCCGATTAGATGCATACCTGGACACAACACTGCCAAATGTTTCTAAACAGACCATTCATTCGTCAAAGAAGGGCATAACATAATAGAAATTAAATCAGCAATCACACATTCACATATATCTTGTCCCACTTTCCATTTCTGTCATTTGCAGGGGAAACTCATCTAGTCTTGTTGCATGTGGAGTTTGGCTTCCTCGTTGGGAAGGAGAATCACTCTCTCCCATCATATGAAAAAAAAACATGAGGAGCCCAACCTACACAAGAGAACAAAAATAAAAGTAAGAAACCAAAGATTGATGATGTCCAATTTAGATTAGCTTATACTACTTTGTAAAGCATTGTTTTTAAGACTTTTCTAAGGAAAAAATGTTAAATTCTTAAAAATCTTATGGATATTTTAGGAATATAATATTCTTATAAATTGATTTTAAATTATAGGAAAAGTTTGTTTTTTTTATGTGCACAATGACAATAATAAAATTTGAATTTAGAATCTCATACAAATTATCTAAACTTCTCACCACTTGGCCAATTGAGTTAGGTTTGATTTATTTCATGTCTCTATAATTCACTTAATTTTTTCTTTACAGTTGTTAAGATGATAATCCAAACTGACTATAAGAGTTATATTTCACTTGTTACCGAAAAATGAGTTTTTCTTCATTCATTTAAGCACCACCCAACAGATAACTGAAGGAAATATGAGCATTAAGGTAATAAAACTACTATAAGTATAGATGTGTTCATATTGCTTTGGTTGAACTAGCAGATTACTCATTTATCCGTGCCCACTTTCTAGTTTCTCTCCATAGAGAAAAAGAAAACATGGAAAAATAATATGCAACACTACAATGAAGATTAAAGATCTAAATGACACCACTTGGTTATCTAATATTCTGCACAACTTTTGTCCAACCAATTTCTTCATTGTTCTAAATTCCCATCATTCTTCATTGGCATGATGAAGTCCAAACATTAACATTTAGGGGTTTAATAAGTGACTTCCATTTCAAGAATAAACAACATCTGAAGAATCACAGTGGTATAAGGTCTTATTGTGTTCACATGAGTGAGTCTATTTAATAAGAAAATCCATGTTCAATTTTCACTGTGTCCAAAATTTCATTGGGTTAGTGATATTCACGTACCGCGGGCAAGAACATGATAAAGGATCTTGGGAAATCATGATTTTCACCATATAAGAAGGATAAAGACATACCCGGAAGCGCTGATGATGGAGTAACAACCATCTCTTTCTGTACCAACAACGGTAGGGCGATTTCTCTCTCTAAGCCTTCTTTTCTATTATGTGTTTTTTTGATGAAAAAATAACACTTGGTGTGAAGGGGAGAGATGACCAACCCTATTTATACATAATTGTCTTTAATCTGGTACGTCCATCATATACCATATCAACGCTTGAGATCAATACATTTTGTAACCGTTTTGTAACGGTTAATTATTAATTGAGCCACATCAATAGTTGTAACTGACAACATCAATAGTTGTAACTAACAATATTTCCATTATGTGAGAATATATTTCTAACATTCTCCCACTTGGCCCGATTAATCATAATATGCATGTTCAATACATCTCTTGCATTGGCTATCATAAAATGATAAGTTGTCAAATGCGAGTTATGGCGGTAGTGCATTATTAATTCAACGCATTCCCTTCCATATACTACGTCATCAACAACTCATCATATATCATTCATAATATATAGGAAATATAATGGTCCACATAATGTCTTACAAAGACTTTCTTGTTAGATTTCATAATGTATATACAATCATAAGATAACAAGAAAACATAATGTATGTCAGAAACACATAAGTGAGCTCAGAATGTCACACATCAATAATCTTTAATACAACCAAGGCACATACTTTTAACATGTTCTTTAGATAGCTTTGGTTGCAACCCTTTCGTCAAAGGTCTGCCATCATTTGTTCAGTTCTGATGTGCATTATTGATACTCTTTGTTTCTGAACCTCCTCTTTAACGGCAAAATACTTCAACTTAAATGTTTGGCACCTTTAGAGTATTTGTCATTTTTAGAGAAGAATATTGCTGCAGAATTATCACAATAAATTTTCAGCGGCCTGCTAACGGTGTCAACAACCGCAAGCCCTGAAATAAAGTTCCGCAGCAATAATGCATGAACTGTGGCTTCAAAACACGCCACAAATTCTGCTTCCATAGTGGATGAAGCAACGATAGTCTGTTTTGCACTTCTCCATGATATGGCTCCTTGAGCCAACATGAACAAATAGCCAAAAGTTGACTTTCTACTATCCAAACATCCACCAAAATCCGATTCCGCATATCCAATCACTTCCAATTCATTGGATCTTTTGTACATGAGCATGTAATCCTTCGTGCCTTGAAGGTACCTTAACACTTTCTTTGCAGCTTTCCAATGTTCCATTCCAAGATTACTTTGATACTTGCCTAGCATTCCGACCGCAAAACTGATATCCGGTCGAGTACAGGTTTGAGCATACATTAAGCTGCCTACAACGAAGCATATGGAATTACTTCCATCTTTTTCCGTTCAACATCATTCTTTGGGTATTGCTTGAGACTAAATTTATCACCTTTCTGTACAAGAACAATCCCAAGTGAACACTTACTCATATTGAATCTCTCAAGAACCTTCTCAATGTATCCTTTCTGAGATAGTCCTAACAATCCTTGTGACCGATCACGGAATATTTCTATTCCTATCACATAGGACACATCTCTCATATCTTTCATTTCGAAGTTCTTTGAGAGAAAATCTTTAGTCTCATGCAATATCGATAAATCACTCGCAGCAAGTAAGATATCATCAACATAAAGGACTAGAAAAATAAACTTACTCCCACTGATATTTTGGTATATACACCAATCAACAGTGTTTTCCTTAAATCCAAAAGATGTAACAATAGTATTAAACTTTATATACCATTGTCGAGAGGCTTGCTTAAGTCCATATATTGACTTCTTAAGTTTACACACCAACTTTCTTTCACTTTCCATGAAAAACCTTCGGGTTGATCCATATAAACTTCCTCCTCAAGATCACCATTAAGAAAGGTTGTTTTCACATCCATTTGATGCAGCTCTAAATCATAATGAGCCACCAATGCCATAATTATCCTAAATGAATCCTTTTTAAAGACGGGAGAAAAGGTCTCTTTATAATCGATGTCGTCTTTCTGAGTGTAACCCTTGACAACGAGTCTGGCTTTATACCGTTCGACATTACCACTAGAGTTGCATTTTGTCTTAAAGACCCACTTACAACCGACTCTTTTAGAACCTTCTGGTAATTGAACGAGTTCCCAGACATTATTCTGTTCCATGGAATTTAGCTCTTCCTTCATAGCTTTTATCCATTTTTCAGATTCAATACTTTCTATGGCTTGTGAAAACAAAACTGGATCTTTATAGATTCCAACATCATGATCTAATTCTTGCAAATAAACCACAAAATCATTCGGAATAGCTGACTTTCGTTCCCTTTGGGATCTTCTTAATTCTATTCCTTGTGGTTCTTGTGCATTAGCATTTTGCAAGTTAGTATCTTCCGAGAGAACTGTTTCATTCAAATGTTGTTCATCATTGTTATCATATTCTACAACGATTGGAACAACATTAGGTGAAATTGTGGAAATAGGAACAATTACAGACAAAGGAATATTTACCAAAGTCTCCTTTATTTCCACAACTTCTCTTTTAGAACTCCCACTAACTTCGTCATTCTCAATGAATCTAGCATTACCAGTTTCTACAATTCTTGGACTATGGTCTGGACAATAAAACACATACCCTTTAGACTTCTCAGGATAACCAATGAAGTACCCACTAACAGTTCGAGAGTCTAGTTTTCTTTCATGTGGATTATAAACTCTTGCTTCGGCTTGGCAACCCCAAACATGCAGGTGCTTCAAGCTAGGCTTCCTTCCTGTCCACAATTCAAAAGGAGTCTTCTAAACTGCCTTACTAGGAATCCTATTTAGCAAGTAAATCGCAGTTTTAAGCGCATAAGTCCACAAATTTCTAGGTAGTGTGGAGTTACTCATCATACTCCTTACCATATTTAATAATGTCCAATTACGCCTTTCTGCTACACCATTTTGTTGTGGTGTGCCTGGCATAGTGTATTGTGCACATATGCCATGTCTTTCAAGAAATTTTGCAAAAGGTCCTGGGCACTGTCCTGACTCATTATATTTGCCATAATACTCACCACCTCTATCTGATCTTAAGATTTTCACTTTTCTATCCAATTGCCTCTCAACTTCTTTAATGAATGTCTCTAGGACATCTACTGATTGATATTTTTCATGAAGCAAGTAGATAGAGCAATAACGTGAAAAATCATCGATAAAGGTAATGAAATACTTTTCTCCATTAAAGGTCGGAGTGTCCATTGGCCCACAAATATCGGTGTGTATAATTTCTAAAAGCTGGGTGCTTCTTGTAGTGTTTTTCTTATTATGTTTGGTTTGCTTTCCCTTAATGCATTCCACACATAACTCAAAGTCACTGAAATCTAAATTTGGCAAAATTTCATCCTTCACCAATCCCATGATTCTTTCTTTAGATATATGACCTAATCTTTTATGCCACAAGAAAGCAGAACTTTCATTCTCGATGCCACATTTTAAGCCAACATTGAAAACAATGTTAAGCAGTGATTCAGCACAAACATTATCAAGTTTCAATTTATATAAACCATCCATAAGAATACCAGAACCAATAAGATCAACATTCTTATATAAATTGAAAAATCCAGATCCAAACATAAGCTTAAAACCATTATTATCCAACATAGAAACAGAAATAAGGTTTCTAGACAATGAAGGCACATAAAGGGTGCGTAATAGGTCTAAATGATAGCCACTTTCTAAGACCAGACGATAAGTCCCTATGCCTTCAATTGAAGATTTCTTTCTATTTCCCATAAAGAGAAAACGATCTTCATTTTGATTTATAGTTCGAATCGTAACGAATCCCTGTAAGTTGTTGGAAACATGAGTTGTAGCACCAGAGTCAAGCCACCAAGTGTTATTAGGAACTTCAACTAAATTTGATTCAAAACTTACGAAAGATAAATACTTACCCTTCTTTTCGAACCAACGTATACGTTTAGGACATTGAACTTGATAGTGACCAAACTTCGTACAGAAGTGGCACTTGATGTCCTTTTGTTCATTCTTTTCTTTCTCCTGCCCATCTTTCGCAGGTGCTTTCTTTTTCTTAAAGTGTCTTGACTTTACTTTTAATCCTTTCCCAGCTTTCTGACCCATGAGATTAATAGAGTGACTCGCATGATTCCTTAATTGTCCTTCCTCCTGAACAAGCATATTGGCCAATTCATTAACATTCCACTTATCCTTAATAGTGTTATAGTTAATTTGAAATGGTCCATATCCAGGAGGCAACGAGTTCAAAACAAATTGAACTAAGAATGAGTCCTCAACCGTAAGTCCCAAGGTCTTTAGTTTTGCTGCAAGATTAGTCATCTCAATAATGTGCTCTTGCATAGTTCGCGACCCATCAAACTTCATGGTCGTGAGCTGTGCCATAAGAGTACCAGCGAGTGACTTGTCTGTTGAACGGAAACGTTCTTCCACAAACTGCATATATTCCTTAGCACTTTCTGTTTATGGAATAGTTGACTTAATGTTGTTGGCAACAGTCATCTTAATGAACATAAGGCTCAACCTGTTACTTCGCTTCCATGTTTTATGGTGTAATTTTTCTGCCTCACTACTGGTTTCAATAATAACAGTGGGTTCATCCTCAAGGAGTGCCAAGTCAAGATCCATAACACCTAAGTGGAATTTGACTTGTTCACGCCATTCAGAAAAATTCTCACCAATAAACATAGTAATAGATGATGCATGAGAATTCATAGAAACAGCTGCAATAATAACATACGCTCTTAATTGTGGTTCGAATAAAATCATACTAGTATAAAATAGCACTCTTTTTGGTAGTTACTATAATATACTAAACATAATTAAATACCATAAAATTAATAGGCAAAACATATTTTCAATTAAATATATATATATCTGTTATCTTTGGATAATCAAAATATATTTAATTAAAATATTAATTTACCACATAATGTCACTAATTATAGAATACGATTCTCCTTTGGGTGAATCCTTCCTTTCCAATAATTAGCAACGTCCATTTATCTGATTTATTTCAATAATTGGTATTTCATAAGTACATGGATAAATGACAATTTTATGCATGCGATAACATTCTAATTTGGTCACTTTGGTGACTAACAAATTATAATCATAATGCATGCAAATACATAAGTATTATATTATTTTCACACTTCTAGTTTGGCCACTTTGGTGACTAACAAACCATGACATAATGCGTGAAAATAACTAATCAAATAATTTCATGATATAATCATAATATAATTCATCAATAAATATTTTAAAATAAAATATTATATAGATACAACGGAAGTCATGCCTTTATACATACTCCATTAATTAACAATACATAATTCTTGGTACAAATATTTATCATCAATAAGTGATTTTATGATATCATCGTTTCCAAAAATTCCACAATCAACATAAAACAAAATAAATTAATTGAGGAAAAATATCAATGAAAGTCATCATTCCCAACAACCATTTTATCATCCAATTGTAAAATAAAGCTTGCTAATGTAAACTTATAATTATAGAACTTTATGTTACAAAAAGAGCAACACATCGTATAAAATATATACATAAACAGTACCAATCTCATATACACATCATGTTTACCAATTGATCCGTCTGTAGGATTCAAACAGATACCCATATGACAAATAAACATTTATATTCAATCATCATATAAGGAAAATCATGAATTCCTGGAAGCTCTGATACCACGTGTTAGAATAACATAATATATCATGTTTATAAAACATAAAGCAAGAACATGATAAAGGATCTTGGGAAATCATGATTTTCACCATATAAGAAGGATAAAGACATACCCGGAAGCGCTGATGATGGAGTAACAACCATCTCTTTCTTTACCAACAACGGTAGGGCGATTTCTCTTTTTAAGCCTTCTTTTTTATTATGTGTTTTTCTGATGGAAGAATAACACTTGGTGTGAAGGGGAGAAAGGATCAATCCTATTTATACATAATTGTCTTTAATCTGGTACGTCCATCATATACCATATCAACGCTTGAGATCAATGCATTTTGTAACCGTTTTGTAACAGTTAATTATTAATTGGGCCACATCAATAGTTGTAACTGACAACATCAATAGTTGTAACTAACAACATTTTCATTATGTGGGAATGTATTTCTAACAAACACATCAGTCCAATGATGCCAGTAATCATCAACTCGAGTAATTCCCACAAGAGCAGAAATAAGTAAAGGAAGCAAGAATAGGCATAGTTTCCCAATATTGCCCCTACGATCAAACACTCTAACTTTCCCTGATAAGTACCATGAAAGGAAACCAAGGCCAGCAAATGACCCTGCATTTATTAATTACCAAATTAAAAAAATACATACCTCAATTGATAATTTTCATATTCAATGGTTAGACAACCTTCTAGACTGGGATTAGGATCGTCCCAATAACAAATGAGACCTAAAATAAATTTAAAAAATATATTTTTCTTTAAATATTTTGGATATTTTACTCATCATATGTAGTCTTTTTGTCCACATATGATGCTCTTTTTACTTTATAAATAATAATAGCAAATAATTTTTCTAATAGATCTAAAACGTAAGTTTTAGTTGGTTTACCCTTAAGTCGATCTGCATCAAGTCATTAACACCTAACCAATATTTTTGAAACAGATATTCTACAACTTACATGAAGCATGCCCACTTGGAAAGCTTTTGTATCCTTCCTTTATATCCGCTTTAATCCCGGTAGAAAAAACATCACCATCGCCTTTATGAAACACCTGCATAAACCAATTCACATAGCATATCTAAGCAATCAGTATTATATAGAAAAGGCCAGAGACAAGAAAATAAGAAGGATTGAATGAGGAGCTAAAGGGTCAATTTGGTTTGAGAGAATATTTCTTGGCTTTTATTTCTTGATTTCACAAATAATTACAAAATGAACAATGTTTAGGATATGTTGAAAGCAAATAAAAATATTATTGTCACTATTGCATTATAACTATAAAATATGGGAACACTTCACACTTAACCAAGAGGGAGGGTGAATTGGTTAGTCTTGGTAATTTAAAACTTTTTGAGTAAAATCAGAGTTTTTGGCCCTTTTGGATCTTTAACACAAATATAACCAAGAATCTTTATCCAAGATCAACCCTCGAGTTGTAATGCTTCAAGAATCAAATTGTAATTCAGAGTTCACAAAGAAAATAATCAAATATGCAGAATATGAATGAACACACAAGATTTATACTGGTTCACTTCAAACACTATGAAGCTACATCCAGATTTCTTCTACTCAACACTAGAGTAGAGTTCCACTATTGCAAATAATATTCTTACAAGCAAATACAAGCTTCTCTTTATCAACCTTAGATAAAGTTCAAAAGTCTAAAACCCTATTAGACCCTTAGAAGCCAAACCCAAACTGAGAACACTACTCAGCTGTCTTTAGAGAAACACTATCTCTAATCTTGCAAGAAACCCACTTACAATAGAACTTCAAAGACAAAGATTCAACAGAAAGTTTACAACCACAAAGGGTAAGGAAGAATTCACCTGATGATCCAAGAATGATATGCATAAGGATGAAAATACCAGGTTGAATGCAGAAACAATATGCAGAACAAGTCTTTCCTTAAACTTTGAGAAGAATTGCCTTGCTACACTAAATCCTAATGACCCATATGAGAATCAATGGAAGCAAGAGCCTAAGAACCCAGAAGAAAGCCTTTGTGAATGCTTAGAAAGCTTTTAAAATGCTCAGTGTTCGAAAATTTAAGTTCTATTTTTTTCTTTCAATCAAAAAAGGCATGGGTTCTATTTATACTAAATTCTGTAATTGAAATAATCGATTAAAAACGCTTTAGTAATCGATTGTTTAGCATATGTAATCGATTACACACGCTCATGTAATCGATTAAACTGTTCATAGCAAGATCTGGGTTACAGCAACGGGTCATTTAATCAATTATCCCGACGTGTAATCGATTACTCCAGAAGTCCTCTAAAATCAGTTTTGCACTGAGTAATCGATTACAATAATCGGTAATCGATTAAAGCAGACTAAGTAAAAATCATGTTTGTGTAATGTAATCGATTACAACAAATAGTAATCGATTAAGACAGACTAAGTGCAAAACATGAAATGAACTAAGTAATCGATTACAATGAATGATAATCGATTAAGGCAATGTGATCACTTTTTCTAAGTATGAAGTGTAATCGATTACGGATTGGTGGTAATCGATTAAACCAGTCACTAAGGTAGATTATCAGTATGCTAAGTTGAGATAATCGATTAACCCGATGGTGTAATCGATTAAATTGTTCTTGATATTTTTCCAGAAAGCTTGATGAACAAAATAATCGATTCTTTGGGTATATTACTCGATTAAACCAGGTTAAGGCTATTTTTAAAAACACTTAGCTTCTTTTAAGATTCAAAACAATTACTTAATGCCTTTGTGATGTAATGCTTAAATGCATATGTATGATATGAATGCAGTGACTTGGATCATCAGAAAGCTTTCTTTCCTTTTACAATTAATCACAAGCTTGCCTTCAAGCCTTCAAGCATGTTGAAAGTCAAAACACTTCCAAGTCTTCAAATTACTTCAATCTTCAAGTAGCTCCCCCTCAAATTAACAATCTCCCCCTTTTTGGCTTTAAACATGCCAAATTTGAAATTGAAAAGCATTGGGTCTTGTGATTAAATGGAGAGACTTCATACCATATTTCTGAACTTCCTTAGCACCTGAAAAATTCAAATTCCTTTGCAAGAACAAGTGTTAAAGACATCTATTTTTAACTTAGCATTCATTCCCAACATATATTTGTTCATTGCAATCAATTTAAGCTCTTAACTCCCCATAACTTTTCCAAATCATGCAGTTCAATTTTCAGTTCAAAAAATGCACGAAAAACAGGGGCAAACAGAGTGTACTGTAGAGTATGCTTGATTTCAATTATGCTCCCCCTATTTGGCTTTTTAAAGACAAAAATGTAAGGCACAACGGATTTAAACATAAAGAATAAGACTCAAGGAGGAATAGCTTTTTGGTGCAAGGAGGAATGACTCAATAGTTCACTATTTATAGACAAGGATTAACCTCTAATCGTCCAGATTTTTCAAAAATATAATTGTTATAGGTAGTTATTGCAAGTTAATGAGGGTTAAGGCACAAAGATCAGTTGAAAGGGTGGTTACGAAATCCCAGAAATCTGTCAGAAAACGCATAACAGCTTGAATAATCAATTAAGCTCTCAAGTAATCGATTATTCCAGTGCAACAAATAACAAAATTTACATTAATAGTTGCCAGAGGTTGAAGATGATCAGTAATCGATTACATGTCTTATGTAATCGATTACAAGCTTCTGAATACCAGTTTAAACATAGACTTCCGAATGATAGTATTTCATTTATGAAGAGTAATCGATTATGACTTTGGTGTAATCGATTACTTAAGCCTAATTTCCATACAGAATGTCAGTTTTAATGAAATTAATCGATTATTCCGAGTCTTAATTGATTATTACAGCATGTACAGCAGAAAACAGAGCATTTTAACATCTGATATAGCTTTTTATTGAATTCAACAATGATTATAGCAAGAGGCATTCAAATTTTCACACAAGTCATGTAACAGACAAGCTAGCATATATTATTTTCATCAAGGATTCCTAGCATGTTTCTAAGAGTGTAAAATCTATCTTTAGGCAGAGGTTTTGTAAATATGTCAGCAAGTTGATGATGTGTATCAATAAGTTCTACCTTTATGTTACCTTTCTGCACATGATCTCTTAAAAAAATGATGTCTACTCTCAATATGTTTGGTCCTTGAATGCATCACAGGATTCTTTGAAATGTTGATAGCACTTGTGTGGTCACACAGCAGTGGGATCTCCTTTAGATCTACTCCATAGTCTTGTAATTGGTGCTTAAGCCATATACTCTGAGCACAACAACTACCAGCTGAAAAATACTCAGCTTCTACAGTGGATAGAGCTACACAAGCTTGTTTCTTGCAATGCCAAGAAATAAGTGAGCTTCCAAGGAGATGACAAGTTCCACTAGTGCTTTTCCTATCAAGCTTGCATCCTGCAAAATCAGAGTCAGAATAACCAAAAATATTTATTGATGCATCTCTAGGATACCAAAGCCCAACTTTGGGTGTTGCCTTGAGATATTTGATGATCCTCTTTACAGCTGTAAGATGAGACTCTTTTGGGTTTGCTTGATATCTTGCACACAAGCAAACACTTAGCATGATATCCGGTCTACTAGCTGTTAAGTAGAGTAATGAGCCAATCATTCATCTATACTTGGATTCATCCACTTTCTTTCCTTTTTCATCTGAATCAAGATAGGTTGAAGTTGCCATGGGAGTTGCAGCATCTTTGCTTTTATTAAAACTTCTTGATTACTTCAAGGCAATATTTAGATTGATTGAGAAAAGTTCCATTCTTCAATTGCTTGACTTGTAATCCCAGGAAGAATGTCAATTCTCCCATCATAGACATCTCAAACTCTTGTTGCATAGCTGCAGAAAATTCTTTACAAAGTTTTTGATTTGTTGAACCAAAGATAATATCATCAACATAGATTTGAACCAGTAGAATATCATTCTTTTGCGTTTTGATGAACAAGGTTTTGTCAACATTGCCCCTTACAAAAGATTGGTCAAGTAGAAACTTACTCAACCTTTCATACCATGATCTAGGTGCTTGTTTTAGACCATAAAGGGCTTTCTTAAGTTTGAAAACATGATTAGGATGCTGAAAATCAGAAAATCCTGGAGGTTGTTCAACATAAATATCCTCCTCAATATAACCATTCAAAAAGGCACTTTTAACATCCATTTGAAAAAGTTTAAAACCCATTATGCATACATAAGCAAGTAGTAGCCTAATAGCTTCTAACCTTGCAACTGGAGCATAAGTTTCCTCATAGTCAATGCCTTCCTCTTGGTTGTAACCTTTTGCAACCAATCTAGCTTTGTTTCTGACTATAATTCCACTTTCATCCAGCTTGTTTCTAAAAACCCATTTTGTACCAATAGGCTTAATGGATGGAGGTCTAGGAACAAGTTCCCAAACTTCATTTCTTTTAAATTGATTTAACTCTTCATGCATGGCATGCATCCAATGTTCATCTTGCAAAGCATGATTGATATCTTTTGGTTCAATTTGAGAAACAA
>PYAF01002572.1:540771-559490 GCA_007407185.1 Glycine tomentella
TTTAATTTTTTTAATAACATGTAGTATAAATAAGAGTAATTTAAAAAATAAATAGAGAGATAAAAATAATGATATAAAAAAGGTACAAGTAAACAACTAGTAGAATATACTGTATAAAGCTTTAAAAAACTTGAGATAAAAAATAACATTAAATACGGTGCATTTTGTTTGCTATCTATATGAGAAAGGTACTCTAGTTAATTAGCTAGGCCCTCTTATATAGTTTCATATATACAAAATATTGATTTATAGTTACGTGACTCTGCTTAGCATCTTTTTTACATATGATTTCAGAATTGATAGACTATGTGAAATGGGCCATTTGGGTGGAAATTATAAAAGGGGGTGGGACAGTTACATTTGGGTTTGTTCTTGGAAGATGTTTGCACAATTTTATTGCAAATGGCTTAAATTCATGGTTTTGAAAAGCAACATAGATGCCTATAATTTAGTGAGATGTTTTTCTCTATTCTGCAGAAAAAGGACATTCTGTAAAAATTATTACATTGATCTTACTGGAAAAAAAAGAAAGAGTTGAATGCACATATTTTTGAAATATATATCCCTTCCAGAACTTGATCAGGTAGAGGAAAGAATTGTTGGTATGGTGTGAATTAGGTTCAAATCTGATTAACCTGTCATCAATTGAGTCAGTCGTAAAGTTCAAAATGTCCTTGCAAAGTGGCTTTTGGATTCTGATTTGCATTGCTCCATTAAGGTGGGCCTAGTTGCCTTGTGACCTGAAGGTTGTGGGTTTAAATGTTGGAAATAGCTCCTTGTATAGGGGTAATGCTGCATATGTTTACCCTTCCCATACTATACTAGGTGGTGGTGGTGCCCCATTTTTATTTTATTATTTTATTATTTTATTATATACTTGTTAGCTCCATGTTTGTTTGGTATCTTAGTTTTATAATTAGTATTAACTTTTAAAATGTATAAAATGTTTTACATTTTTCTCTCCCAGGATTATTGGTACAAATTATATTGGTGCATTTGCTTTAACAAATCAGCCCTGTATCCTCCAAAAATGTGAATGTATCATCATTTACACATCCATCTGGTAAGGATAATCATTATAATCCTTTTATTATTGTCTGGTGAACCAACTCTTTCTGTTTGATTCTATTCCATAAATTGTCATATTGTCTCTACAACAGTGCTTCTCCTATAGAAACTGATCAAGCTGTTTTTACAACTGACAATTAGAGTGGCCACACTTAGAAAAACTTACTTGAGCTTATGGAAGTGACTTACGACTTTCCTATAAGCTGTTTTTAGATTTTAGCTTATTTCAATAACCTTCATTGACAAGTTTATCCAAATATTATTTTTTTTTTAGCTTATTGAAATAAGCTTAACAATCAAGTTAATGAATAAGGTATCATGATAAAAAATTTCTGAGTAAGTGCTTATCCAAATGTGCCCTTGGTATCTTATATATCATTTCTACACAGCTCGCGGGTTTTTGTTTTTGGCAAATGCATATATGGAGTATGGACACAGTGGCTTATTCGCCAATCATGTGCCTTGGGTGAAATTCATGCGTGAATGTTTGACAAACATGTAATTCTTTTGATTAATTAATGAGACCTCTTGCAAGAAGTTCCAGCAAGGTTGATAGCAGTATGAGGTCTTACTACCATAGTTGTAAAGGTAAGGCTGAGGTAATTTTTTTGATTAATTAATGAGCATCTAAGAATCATTAGATCAAGTATGGTTAAAATTACAAAACTCCACTAATGTTTCAACCAAAAAAGTCACAAGTATAATAAAAATTATTTGATAATTGAAAGAAAGAAACTGAAAATTAAAATAATTTTTTTTGTTTGCTTGAGAACTAAATTTTTCATGTGATTTTTATTATATTTGTGACTCTTTTTTAGATGAACATTAGTTTAGCTTCATAATTTTTATAAATAAATCTAGTGAGATCGATAGTTTTCATGTCTAAAATTAATAAAAAAAACTCAATAAAAAATAATCATTATTTTAGAAGAATCGTTAATTTTGACTCATATATAGTCCAGCCACTGATTTTGCAGCTGAAGGAATCAGAAATCACCTCAATGAGATGTAGTTGCTGCATCAATTGGCTCCATTTCTCTGTGAAATTCCTTATATTTCTCTAACACACAGAATATTCAAGAATGGATATCACCAAAAGAATTTCCCTCCTAATACTTGTTGATGTTTTTTATGTTTATTTTATAGTAAATCCCCACGTTATTATTCCCAAACATTGTGAATGTTGGTAGTGATTTTAGTTAAGGGAAGAAGGAAAAAAGTATAAATAAAATATTATACAATTATTATTTTTTATGCTGCTAGTGATTTTGATGCTTTTGTTTTGAATTTTCCCATCCCAAGTATTCAATACAAGGATCTGGTCTTTGCTATACTCACTGCAGCATGCATGTGGCTGCAACTTATGTGCATCCATATTCTTTTTACTTCTTCCTTTTATTTTGGAATTTTTTAGAATTTGATCCCATTTATCTGCTGCCTGTAGTACAAATGATATAGCTTCTATTTTCAACACTCCCCCTCAAGCTAGAGAGGCTATCTGCTGAGTTGTAAGTAACTTTAAGAGAAACTAAGCTCCCCCTCAGTTCTGAAGTTACAAGTCATACTAGATTTTTTAAGCACAATTTTTTTTGGAGACTTGACCCTTAACATGGTATTGGATCTTCCTGTTTGTTCACCTGACAAAATACACGATGTGAAATTAGGCGACTTAGTGGAGGAGAGTAATGTTGCTCCTGCAACAAGTGATGGCCAGACTAACGTTGCCTCAGGTTCTTGTAGCAAAGCTGGTACAGTCAGGGGATCAGACTCTGCTGATTTTAAGAGTGGCTAGACCTCAACCTCAAGAGGTGCAATGTCATTTGCTGCTGCTGCTATGGCTGGCCTTGGATCTGCCAATATCAGAGGTATCAGGGGTGGAAGAGATCAACTAGGGCGTCCATTGTTTGGTAGTTCTAATGATCCTCCAAAGTTGATATTTACTGCTGGTGGGAAGCAGCTTAATAGGCATTTGACGATTTATCAGGCAATTCAAAGGCAGCTTGTGCTAGATGATGATGAGAGATTTGCTGGCAGTAGTGACTATGTATCCAGTGATGGAAGCAGGTTTGTGGGGTGATATTATAGCTTTGTTTGATGAATAACTGAACACAGTACACAAATTAAATGCATTGTTCTCCATATGTTCATGAGTGATTACATTGTTTTTCCTGTTTCATTTCAGATTGCTCGTCGGTTATTGGGAAAACTTTTAATTGATCTGAGAAACACTCAAGAGGAAGCCATTACTGTATGTGATCTAAAGAATAACCACGACCATTCAAGGAGCTTAAATGTTCATGAAGGCCCTCAAAAGGCTTGAAGACCATGCCTTCGGTATTCGGAATTCACGTGATATTCTGTTCAGCTATGTTATGCTCTGAAATGTTAACTGTAGCTCCTAGTGTTGTTGTAATGATTGGATCATGATTAAATTAATTTTATTAGGTGTTTTTTATACTCATATTAATGTTATATCCTTTACAGCTAATGTAATTCAACAAGTATTATGAATTTGTAATGAGATCTTTTGAAGCTTCATTGCTATTTTCCAGATTTCCTTATTGGTTAATAAGTTGCAGTTTGATTTCCAGATTTCAATTTGTAATGGCAAAATCGAAAAAAAACAGCATTTTAAAAAAAATAATTGGAAAATCAAAGTTGGTTTTTTAAAAAAAACCGACTTTGTATCTCGGTTTTTAAGTCGGTTTTCTCAAAAAATCGACTTTGTTTTGACATTTTCTAAGTCGGTTTTTTGAAAAAACTGACTTTGTTTCAATGTTTTCTAAGTCGGTTTTTTTAAAAAAAAAACCGACTTTGTATGTACGCTTTCTAAGTCAGTTTTGAAAAAAAACCCACTTTGTATCTAGATGTTTTAAGTCGGTTATTTAAAAAACCGACTTTGTATCTACTGCTTTTAAGTCGGTTATTTAAAAAACCGACTTTATATCTACGTTTTTAAGTCGGTTTTTAAAAAAATCGACTTTGTAGCTACATTTTTTAAGTCGGTTATTTGAAATAACCGACTTCGATTGTACGACTTACAAAAAAAAAAAAACAAAAAAACAAAGTCGGTCCGCAGAAAACCGACGTGGTAAGGGTCCCTATTTGACGACGTTGGGTTACAAGGTCGGTTCCAAAACCGACTTAGTATATGTAAAACAATCGACTTAGTATGTTGCTGTTGTAGTAGTGAAAACTTATTCATGGAAGATCATTACCATCATTGGCAACCTTTATTGTATAATTATGAAAAATATTTGATCAATTTTATGCTAAGTTCATGCCTACTACACTTGAATAATTCCTATGAAAGCAGTGTGTGAATAGCATTGCATCACGAAAAATATTTTTCCTGTTCGTTGGTAAGAAAAATATTTTTCTTCTTCTTTGCTATTTATCTAATTACAAGTGTTGGAAAATTGAGGGGGATAAATATCGAGGAGATTTACACGAGCAACCATATAAGTGAATTAGACACCACATTTTAACCCAAAACCTTAAGGCTCAGGTTTATGTGTCTTCTTCTCACTTATATGGTATTCAACTTTTCTATTTCTATCCAATGTGGGACTTTAACTCACACTTGTATTTCCAACAATCTCCTCCTCAAGTATAAGTCTCTTCCACATGGTAGCCTCCCTCTCAAGAGGAAGTCATTTTTTTCAATTTCCAAGTAGTGGCCACCTTGTACCGCCACAACACTTGCGGGACTCGCTGCCTGGCCTCACTCGTCAGTAAGACTTTCGATACAACGGATCTCCATGTTTAGGGATCCACAAACGCCTTCTTACTTGTCCGTGCCGGTTACCAAGTCGAACCATCGGCTCTGATACCACTGTTGGGTCAGAACGAACCCTCAAGTCAAATACGGAAGCGGAATAAAAATGTAAAGATGAGATGGAACACAACCAATATATTTAACGTGAGAAAAATCTTCCTCAATATGAAGAAGTAAAACCCATGGGACATTAATCCAGAATCAACTTCCACTATAACAATAATGGATTACAATCAAAATACATCACGGTGGTGGTTCTCTTAACCTCTCCAACAATAGTGATAATCAAACTCCCTAGAGTGTGTCACTCAAACTCTCTCTAGAGATCTCTCAAATGCAAAGCACGGAGGCTTGCTCAAATGTGCTCTCAAGAATGTCACTTGAGGCTCTCAAATAATTCTCTGACGGTTGTCTACGTCTGAGTCTACCTACCTCCACCCTCAACTAATGTATTTAAAGGGGTGAATTAGGTTTAGGGTTTTAGAACCCTCAATGGGCCTGGGTCAACATTGGAGGAGTAAGGCCCAAACCAACAATTCTCTCCCTACGACTTCAATGCGTCAAATTCAAACAGAAGTCCGGCCTCTTCAATCAACAACTATACTTCTTCAATCAAACAACTTGGCATCTTCAATACGCTAGCTTTAGCAACCCGACACCTTCACAACAATCTTCAAATTTCCTTGCTGGTACCGGCTTGGTCATCATATCAGACTAATTCAAGTCGGTGTGCACTTTGCCAAGTCCGAGCTGTCTGGACTCTACCACATCTCGGATCCAGTGATACCTCATATCAATATGCTTGGTGCAAGAGTGATAGGTCGAGTTCTTCGCAAGATGAATTGCACTTTGGTTGTCACATATCAGCTCATACTTATCTTGTTCATGGTCGAGTTCCATGAGGAACTTCTTCATCCACAACATTTCTTTGCTTGCCTCAGTGACAACAATGTACTCAGCCTCGATTGTTGAAAGTGTCACACACTTCTGCAATCTTGATTGCCAAGAGACTGCTTTTCCAGCAAATCTCATCAAGTATCCAATCGTCGACTTCCTCGAGTCGGAATCTCCCTCTAAATCGGCATCCGAGTAGCCTTGCATCTCGGTTTCACCTTCTCCAAATCGGAGGCATAAATCAGTTGTACCTCAGAGGTACTTGAGGATCCACTTCACTGCTTCCCAGTGATCTTTGTCGGGGTTCGATATGTACAGGCTTACCATACCAATTGCATACGCCAGGTCGGATCTAGTGCAAACCATCACATACATCAAGCTTCCGACTGCAGATTGGTACGGGATCTTCAGCATCTCATCTTTGTCTTCATCAGACCTCGGACACTGCCTTTTACTCAGCTTCATGTGCCTGGCCAGGGGGTGCTAACTGTCTTGGCTTTGTCCATGTTGAATCTCTTCAAGATCTTCTTAGCATACTTCTCTTGACTTAGCCACAGTAGCTTCTTCTTTCTATCTCGGATTATCTTCATTCTGAAAATATGCTTTGCAGGGCCAAGGTCCTTCATAGCGAAGGATGAGCTCAATGAGTTATTCAGGGCAGCAATCTTCATCTTATCTTGCCCTACAATCAGCATATCGTCAACATATAACAATAAGATCAGAGAGCTTCATTCTCATACCTCTTCTCAAATACACAGTGGTCAGCCTCAGTCTTCATGAACTTGTGATCGGTCATGAAAGAGTCAAATTTCTTGTACCACTGTCGAGTTGCTTGTTTCAAGCCATAGAGACTCTTCTTCAAACGGCATACCATGCTTTCGCATCCTGGAGCTCGGAACCCTTCAGGTTGCTCCATATATATTTCTTCTTCCAACTCACCGTGAAGAAATGCCGTTTTCACGTTCATTTGTTCTACCTCAAGATTCGTTGAAGCCGCCACGGTTAACACAGTTCGGATTGAGGTCATCTTCACAACAGGAGAAAAGATTTCTTCAAAATTAATTCCCTTCTTCTGATTGCAGCCTTTCACTATAATTCGGGCTTTGTATCTCGGCTTCTGCCCGTTCTCTTCCTGTTTGATCTTATACACCCACTTATTCTTCAGAGCTCGTCTCCCTTTGGGTAGCTCGGTCAGCTCATAAGTCTGGTTTTCATGCAAGGAATTCATCTCATCCTGCATTGCCTTCTCCCACTCTCATTTTTCTGAGCTCGTTATGGCCTTATCATAGCTCTGAGGCTCACCGTCTTCAGCAATGACGGTGTATTCATCTGGTGGATACCTTGTAAAAGGTCTTCTTTCTCCAATGGGGTATCTCGATTGTTCTTTTTCAACTGCTTGAGAACCCGGTTCATCATCTTCATCCCGATCCTCGTCATCAACACAGACCTCAGTATCTTGGTCCTCACAACTTCTTGTTGGTAATCATCTTCATCATTGGGCTCTCCCCCTGCTTTAGGTCGGACAGAAGGGACGGGTTCTTCACGTCGAACAGTAACTCGAACTTTGGGCTTCGAGATGTCATGAAGAGTCTCATCTTCATGAAAGATCACATCCCGACTTCTCACTATCTTCTTGTTGATAGGATCTCATAGTCTGAACCCGAACTCGATTTTAGGGGAACCAAGGTAGATGCATTCCTTCGTCTTTGCATCGAGCTTTGCCCTTTCATCTTTAGGGATATGCATGAAAGCTCGACATCCAAACACCTTCAGGTGTTTGTAAGTTGCTCTTCGACCGGTCCAGACTTCCTCTGGAACTTTTCTTTCAAAAGGTCGAGATAGAGAGAGGTTGATCAAATCAACAGCAATTCTGACGGTTTCTCCCCAGAATGATTTTGGCAACCCGGCATTGGATAACATACTTCGGACCTTCTCTTCAATAGTTCGGTTCATCATCTTAGCCAATCCATTCAATTGTGGAGTCTTGGGGGCGTTTTCTCAAGTCGGATCACGACTTCTCTACAGTAAGCATCAAAAGGACCATAATACTCACCACCATTATCAGAACGAACAACTTTCAATTTCATGTCAGTCTCCCTTTCCACCATAGCATGGAATTCCTTGAAGGATTGGAGTACCTAGTCTTTGGTCTTCAACAAGTAAACCCACACTTTGCAAGAGTGATCATCAATGAAGGAAACAAAATATCGAGCTCTACCAAGTGATCTCTCGGTCATGGAGCATACATTAGTGTGGACGAAGTCGAGAATGTTCTTGCGTCGTCTAGGTTGATTCGATCTCACAAACGAAACCCGGTGATGCTTTCCAGCTAGGTAGTGCGTGCAACTCTCCAGCACTTGATCCTTCAACCCGGTCAATAGTTGTTTCTTCTCCAAAATCTGGAGTCCTTTCTCGCTCATGTGGTCGAGGAGCTTGTCCCACAGCTCCAAGCTTGGTCCATCTCGGACAGAGTTGGCTTCTCCACCATTGGTCTTTCCTTGCATGACATACAAGGAGCATTCTTTCTTTCCTTGGGCCACGACCAAGTTTCCCTTGGCCAGCTTCCATCTACTTCCTTCGAAGTAGTTCACTAACCCGACATCATCAAGCTTGCCAACCGAGATCAGGTTCAATCGTATGTCAGACACATGCCTTGCATCTTTCAACACAAGTCGACACCCGACATCTGTGGTCAGGGTTGCATCACCGACACCAACAATCTTGCTGGTCACCTGATTTCCCATCTTCACGACACCAAAATCTCCCTCTCTGTAGGCAGAAAAGAATCCCTTATGTGGGGTGACGTGGAAAGAGACACAAAGTCAACAATTCAAGTGCAGTCATCATGGGCAATGTTCAAAATTTCTTCACCAAGGAAGAATATCTCGGCATTCGGGTTAGCAGCCACAGTCGTGGTGCTCTGATCATTTCTCTTCTTGGGAACAATTTGATCCGGCTTCACACAGTCATTCTGTTCATCATTCTGTAGAGTCCTACAGTCCGACTTCTTAAGTCCTACCTTCCCACAGTAGAAGCACTCAAATCATACTTGGACTTAGATCGGCCTTTGGACTTGTCTCGTCCACCCCGATCCCAGCTCTTGCCACGACTCCAGGAGTCGGTATTTCCTTTGTTCTCAGCAACGTTAGCCTCAAACGTGCTGGATACACTTCTTTCTCTTCTCCTGGCTTCTTCATTCAGGAAGTTGTCTGTCACGGGATCCATCGTTAGTTTTCCTTCTGGAACTGAGTTGCTCAACGTCACTACCAGAGTATCTCAACTTTCTGGCAGCGAACTCAGCAACAACAAAGCCTGCATCTCATCATCAATTTTCATATTGGCTTTGGACAGTTGATTCAAAATACCTTTGTAGGTATTAAGGTGCTCAATCATACTCATGCCGTCCTTGTACTCTAACTTCACAAGTCGGCGAACTAGGTGTGCTTTGTTCCTGGGAGTCTTCTTGTGAATCATGGATTCTAGCTTATTCCACAATTCTTACGCGTTCGTAAACTCGGACACGTGCTCAAAGAGGCTTTTTTCAATATATTTCCTGATCGTGGCAACCGCCTTATGACTCAGGATCTCTCAGTCCTTGTCTGTCATGGTCGTCGGCCTCTCCTCAAGAACAATGGACTCATACAAATCTCTGTAGATAAGATGTTCCATCATCGACCTCCAATAGTTGAAGTTGTCTACAGTCAGTTTGAACATAAGTGAGTTATGCCACTGGTCTCCATCTCGTCTCCTTCAGAACCCTCGAACCCGGGCTCTAATACCACTTGTTGGGAAATCAAGGGGGGTAAATATCGGGGGGATTTACACGAGCAACCATATAAGTGAATTAGACACCACACTTTAATCCAAAAGCTTAAGGCTCAGGTTTATGAGTCTTCTCCTCACTTATATGGTATTCAACTTTTCTATTTCTATACGATGTAAGACTTTAACTCACACTTGTACTTCTAACAATACGAGCATGTTGCATTTTGCTCAAAGTTAAATGGAGAGTAACACATGACTAATTAAAATAAGAAAGGATAGCAAAGAAGAAAATTGCTAAACATAATTTGTACAATATACTTTCAAAATGTAATCATCTATATGATGAAGAAAATAAGCAGAAAAGGAATAATAGTGTTATTTAGAAGTCTAGTTGATTTAAACTTGTTTCACATAAACATCTGGGAAAACAGATATCAACTCCATAAAATGCCTAAAGAACATAAATAACATAGACACAATTAGACATAAAAAGAACTGGTTGTGACATTAACGATCTAAAGTGAATAAATGTAAAGAATTAAAATTCATTAAGGGGCATAACATGGATATCCGTTCCTCCTTTGGTAAAATCAAGTAAATATTATGTATGGTATATTGTTCATGAAATGTATGCCACTCACATATGAGCAAAGAAGACAATAACAACATCGAAACTGGAACCTGGAAATTGTTATATAGATATAAAAAACTGAGACAGACCCTGAAGAGAAAAAATTAAAGGAATCTAATTTGAAATAGGGAAAGATATGAACCTTTAGCTTTAAACACAAATGTTTGGAGAAAGAGATACAGAAAGGCAGGGACGTGCTTTCTTCAAACTGCACGCCCAATGTCCAACGTAAAAGCTATATGAGAGAAACGTCAGATACATATCAGAGTTTGATGAATGATTTGAGGAAGAATTGCATCTCAGGATCTAAATTTAAGTATTTTTATTACTTATTAGTTATTAGTAATCTCAGTTATGTATTTATAGCAATAAGAATATTTTCTACTAACTAGTAAATCCTCCTTGATACACTTAAAGAAACCAACTATTTATAATATGAGACTTAATTTACTGGTCATGCATTTATATTTTCCACAAACTATTTGATTAATTCTTCATAAAACTACTTCTAATTAGATTTTATTTACAATTTCAGGTTTTAAATATAGAAAATTACAACTATACTTTAGCTAAAGTGAATATAAATTTACAATTGCAAATAGTTAACGACTAACATAAATATATAATTATCAGTGATTGATATAAACCCCCTCCTCAAATATGTGTTATTTTTGGTAGTGAGTTTTGAATAATTTAATTATTTAAAAAATAGATTTTTTTTTTTTGAAATATACATATAAATATGCTGCAACAAAATTATGAGTTTTGCATCTAGATTTAATTTTATTTATTAATTTTTTTAGAAATTTAATTTCTATCAAAATTAATTCTTATATCTCAAAATTGAATTTAAAAACAAAATTTTATTCACCTACATGATCATCGATCTAATGCGCAAACTCATTTCATGTGCCACAAAGGTGAAAGTTAAACATACAATCATTGTCGATTTGTCATATAGTTCAATCTTAACATTAAGCCCCAAGATAATTGAAACTACAAGCTCAGAACTATTCAATTTTACATATTAATTAAAAGATTAGTCTATTTACCAGTTCTTTATAGAAAAATCAACTTCAACATTTGACTATTGGATATTCAATTTGTTTTTGATTAAATTGATTTTTTTCTCTAATTTATTATTTAGATTTGATTTGATTTTTTAATTTTTTTGATTTTATTTGTTCTTTTAATTTTTAAAATTGATTTAATTTGATCATTTCATCTAAATTAAATTGATGATGTTAGAAAATGTATTTTAAATAGTTATAAATTATGATTTCAACTTAATTTAATTTAGACGATAGAACTAAATTGATCATTTTAAAAATTAGAGGATTAATGTTTTTATAATAATTAGAGGATAAATTAAAAAAAATTAACATTTGGTTTTTTCCTTTCCTTTTTGGCCATTCATTGGTCAACCAAAAGTTAGACCACAAAAGGCAAAAAATAAGTAATATGAGAGGGATTTATTTATTTATTTTTTATTTTGGTCAATAGTTTACAAATTAAAAAGCTAAAATCCCAAAGTCATGTATACTGGGCCTGATTCAGTGTTGCGCATCATCAAGCAATTTGGCCCCACACACAGGGTTAAAGACACAAAGCCAGACAACATAGTAGTAAACTAATAAAAACAACAAAATCATGAGCAGCATATATGTTCCACTGTCCTGTACTTCAATAGCCATGGGCCTCACTGACACCACACACTAAATGCAGCCTTCACCACTTTCACCCAGCTCCTACTCTCACCAATCACCATTGACACCTACTTACAAGTTACAAGCCTCCAAAAATATTTCAAACTATAATATATATATATATATATATATATATATATATATTTGTTGACACCCAAATGATAGTTTACACCTAGAGAGTAAACAAAAATAGAAACATATAAATATAATAAATAGTATAAAAAAATAGATAAAAAATAAAAAATATTTACAGGGTGATAAAATTTTGGAGTGTCCAAAAATCAGGACTTAAAAAAATACACAAACCATAACTTGAAATCCCCAAGTCCCTACCAAAGTTGCAACTGACACAGTAACCAAGATTGCATTTTTTCACCCCTTCTTCCTTCTCCAGCATCACCAAATATCACAACACAAACCTCAAATGCCTACTACTACCACCACTTTTTCTTGCTTCCTCTTCACCTTCCTCATCACCACTTCCACCATGGCTTCTATGGTTGGAGCTGTGGGGGTGAACTGGGGCACCATGGCTTCTCACCCACTTCCACCCCACAAGGTGGTGAAGCTCTTGAAGTCCAACAGCATCAACAAAGTCAAGCTCTTTGATGCCAACTCTGATGTTCTTCAGGCCCTTTCTGGCTCCAACATTGCTGTTACTGTGGGTGTTCCCAACACTATGCTCAGAAGCTTGAACTCTTCTAAGAAGGCTGCTGATAGCTGGGTCCATGATAATGTTACGCGCTACATGCCTAATGGGGGCACTGTTACTCGAATCGAGTGAGTCAGATTATAATTTCTTGGCTCTTTTTTTTTGCCACTTTTTCTTTATAATCGAGTGTCACTATTCGTATTAATGTTTTATTTTTCAATTTTTTTATTAGTAATTTAATTCTCAATACATGGTTGTTTTGCTTTGGATTTTTTTTATTACTTTTTTAATTTACTGATGATCATGGACATTGTAAAAGGTTTTTTTTTCCCCTTCCAATTATGTGTTTGTTATTCTGCTCTTTGATTAAACATCCTGAAGAGTGAAACAATCATTAGTGTCTGCATGAGATAGGTTTTTATATTATAGAACAATCCCATTGGTATCAAGCTGCACGGTTTTCATATAATGATATAACCATAAGGGGATGAAAATAAATACTTATAGAATGATAGAATCTGTACTTGGACCATTGAGACTATATATGAAGATGAAATAAGGATAATGTCAAATTTGTTGAACTTGATTCTTTTTGTTAAGTTACAGTCTGTGTTTCTTTTCTTTATTAATCAGCTTCCTTGGTTCACTGCACATTTGCCCTTCACTTCCTGATATATCGCCACTTCTAGTAGAGTTGGGTGTTGGCCTCAGTACTGTCTTGCTAGTCCATATAAGGAAATAATAACAGGTGAAGAACTTATGATATGTTGCAAGCTACTGCTTTGTAAGTTTGCAGAAGTCAGTTCAGCAGTTAGTGAAAATGTGAATACATAAAATGCTTCTTGTTTGATCTCGGATGGGCACTCTTTAAGTTTTCTCTTTTAACTTTTAAGAGTTAGTTTTTGTAAAACATGATTATTTTCTCAGTATTCCTTGCTAGGAGAAGGAAAAGCTAGTCTGCAAACTTGTCTAAATGTTCGTTCTGTACCCTGAGAATGCTGATGCTGTAGATATCTAGTTCCATTTATGCCTTAATAATATGAGTGAGTTTTAATAAACTCCTCAACAAGTAATTGTAAGACAATAAAATAATATGAAAAGTTCTCACATAAGTTAAAACTTATTTATGCACTTCAACTATTTTGTAAGTCCCTCCACAGAAGTTGACCTAAGACTCATTGTCCTCCAAGCTATTGTGAAACATTTCTAAGGGTTGTGCTTTCCAATTGTCCTTCAAGATTTCGTGAAACACTTTTAAGGGCTGAGCTTTGTTACCAAAAATGCAATTCATGATCATATTCGATTATCTATGTTCTTCCCCTGTAGTTGTAGAACAAGCATATCTTCCCTTCCATTTGTCACAATAATATCGGGGGAATATTTAAGAAGGTAGAATAGAATCACATAATAGAATGCTCACTGCTTGATAACCGAACCACTGCAATGGTTCAAAAGCAAGCCCTATTCTTGTTCTAGGGAACAATGTATATTAGGAAATTCGTGTTTGGAATGACAATCTTGTCTCTTATCTTGCTTAGGACTTAATCAGCTAACAAAATTTGACAAACTACTAAAGAAATTCATCTAGGAGGTATGCTCTGGCAGTATGGCTAGAACCATAGAACTGCACTGTTGAATCTCTCTCTCTCTCTCTCTCTCTCTCTCTCTCTCTGTGTGTTTTTAATTGAACTCCAAGTTGATATAAAATGAATTATTTATCTGTTAAGTATGGTTCCTTTTATATATGGTTCTAAATATAACTCTTGCAGATATGTTGCTGTTGGTGATGAGCCATTTCGTAAAAGCTATGGTGAACAATTTCATCCCTTCCTAATTGGAGCTGCTATGAACATTCAAGCAGCTCTAAAGAAAGCAAAATTGGACAGCAAAGTGAAAGTTGTCGTTCCATGCAGCTTTGACAGTTTCGAGTCAGGATTTAACCTGTCCTCGGGAGTGCATTTCAGGCCTGACCTCAACAAAACCATGATTGAGCTCCTTGCATTTCTTGATAACCATGGATCACCTTTCTTTATGACCATTTCTCCGTTCATAACCCACCTTCAAACCAAAAACATTTCGCTGGACTTCTCCCTCTTCAAAGAAACTGCAGGCCCTCATAATCTTAGCCATAAAACATACAAAAACAGCTTTGACTTGAGCTATGATACAGTGGCTACTGTATTATCAACAGCGGGATATCCTAATATGGACATTGTCGTGGCAAAGATTGGTTGGCCAACAGATGGAGCTGCCAATGCAAGCTCATACCTTGCAGAAACATTCATTAAAGGCCTTATAAACCACCTTCATAGTAACTTGGGGACACCACTTAAGCCACACAAGCCACCACTCGAAACATACATTTTGAGCCTTCTTGATGAGGACCAAAGGAGCATTACTTCTGGAAACTTTGAAAGGCATTGGGGTTTGTTCACTTTCGACGGCCAAGCAAAGTACCATGTGGATCTTGGCCAAGGTTCAAAGAGCCTCATGAATGCTCAAAATGTTGAGTATCTGTCTTCTAAGTGGTGTGTTGTGAACAACAATAAGGACTTGTCAAATGCTACTGCCAGTGCTTAAGAGGCTTGTGCATATGCTGATTGTACTGCACTGTCTCCTGGTGGATCTTGCTTTAACATCAGCTGGCCTAGTAACATATCATATGCTTTTAATAGTTACTATCAGCAGCATGACCAGAGAGCTGAAAGCTGTGACTTTGGAGGTCTAGGTTTGATCACTACTGTTGATCCATCCATGGATCATTGCAGGTTTCCTATTGAGATTCGCATCTCTCATGCAGAATTTCACGGGATGTGTAATTTCCTGCGGGTGATTTTACTTGTAACAACCCTCTTGGTGTCTTTGGCGGTTTGAGTTTGAGTTTGACATAGGTAACAATGAGGGGGGATGTTATTTTGGCCTGCTGCTATTTTTTTGTAGATGTATATTGATGAATTGAAATGGTTAGCACTTTCTTTTTTAATTTACTCATGCAGGTTAGATATGAAGGATCTCGCTTTTCATTTTTACTCATCGCATAAGTTTCTGATTAATCAAAGTGCATGTGGTTGATGTGAGATTACTATTTACGGAAATTGAGTGAAAATATCATCATAAATATTCATGATTTATGCAATAAGGTGGCTGTCCATGATCACTAGAATATGCATGAAGAGATACCATTTGCGGTCAATGCACGCAATATAGAGGCAAGGGTATATGTCATAACAGCAGATGCTTTTTTATTGACAAAAGTTGATTCGAAACAATGCTTTATTTTCTTTCTGTTATCTTAAGCGCACACAAAATTTATATTCTCCTTCTAACATGATTTATTTTATACTCAAGGATCAATTTGAATCTTAGACTATTTGGCTAAGAAATACAAATCGTTATTATTTGTGTCAATCATTATTGGCGTTCCATAAGACTATAATTACCTTTGTTATTGATGCTCCAGATATGGAGGAGTTGTTTGTTCTAGTTTTACTACAAATGTTAAGAAATCACTATAAGAAAACTAGGAACAAACTGTTCTAGCTTTAACAATACCATGTAACAGACTATTCAAAGTTAACTAGTGTCCTTAGGATAATAATGGAGAAAAAAATTATTGAAACAAGTATTCGTATTTACTCTATAAAAAATATAAAAAGAACATTTAATATTTAATAAAGTGTTTTAAATTTTTTTTTTCCTGAAATGTATTAAATGTTCATTGACTATTTTCTGTAAAAACAAATGCAAACACAATTTAAGTTTCATCTAATCGCCATTCGCTATCAGAGAATCTTTGAAATTTAATATTTATTTACATTAATCAAAACATTTGATGATTCTAATAAAAACTTGCTAGTTTTAATCCGTTTTGAAGGTTGATATCAACATTTTTATTTTATAATTTATTTACATTTAAGGTTTTATTATGTATTATTTCGAGGACAATTAAGAAATCATTAAATAAAATAAAGTGATTAAAGATTACCACAATGATGTATTGATAACATTAAATGTCACAATAAAAGCTTTCATTTTTTGTACAATTTTAAATTTTCTTATAGAATCATATTAGTCTTTTCTATTTATTAGATGAAGAAAGTTTTTTAAAATAGTATTTTTTTACAAGGGTAAATAGCCATTTTCGTTTTTGAATGTGTAAGGCGTTGATAAATCTGTCCCTGAAAGATGAAAATTCAAATTTTTGTCCCTGAAAGTGAAAAAAGTGTGACAAATATATCCCTCCGTTAACTTTCGTCCGTTACCATTAATATCAGGGACGAATTTGTCAGTGCACTACACATTTAGGGATGAATTTGTCAGTATCCAAAATATAATTTAATCTTCATATTCTTTTTTTTAATCATTACAAACATAACATTATAATAAACACTTAAAAATTAGGAAAACAAGCATAAGTTAAAACAAGCATAATAATAAGCATAATATTGATTAATAAAGATAATTTGGTTGTTGTTCTGAAATTTTTATTATAACAATATTAGATAATAATAAATCAAGTTGAGTCTCATTTTTTTGTAAGGATTAATTTAATGACTGTGTATTTTAATTTGTTCGAGTCTCATATTTTGGGTAAGTATTATAAGTAAAAACAAATATAATAATAAGCATAATATTGATTAATAAGCATAATTTGTTTGTTGTTCTGAAATTTCTATTATAACAATATTTGGTAATGACAAAATCAAGTTAGGTTTCATTTTTTTTGTAAGAATTAATTTAATGATTATGCATTTTTGTTTGGGTCTCATATTTTTGATAAAGTACTGTCACATTAGAAATTTTAAAGCAAAAATATGAGATAATACTTACCCAAAATATGAGACTCAAACAAATTAAAGTACACAATCATTGAATTAATTCTTACAAAAAAAATAAGACTTAGTTTGATTTTTTCATTATCTAATGTTTTTATAATAAAAATTTCATAACAACAAACAAATTATGCTTATTATTATGTTTGTTTTAACTTATGTTTGTTTTCCTAATTTTTAAGTGTTTACTGTAATGTTATGCTTGCAATAATTAAAAAAGAGAGAATATGAAGATTAAATTATATTTTGGGTAAAGAGCTGACAAATTTGTCCTTGAATGTGTAGTGTGCTGACAAATTCGTCTCTGATATTAACGATAACAGATAAAAATTAACGGAGGGATATATTTGTCACACTTTTTTCACTTTCAGGGACAAAATTTTGAATTTCCATCTTTCAGGGATAAATTTGTCAGCACTTTACACATTCAAGGACGAAAATGACTATTTATCCTTTTTACAATGTTATTGAATTTTGAATTATTATTATTATTGTATAATTAAAGTTTGACACTTTTATAATAACCACTTTTAAAGTTATACATAAGAGTAATTTTTAATTGGTTGACAAAATTATTTTTATTTTTATTTAATACAGTCTTGGTTTAATTGCACTTTTGACCTTCAATTTTTCATTTTTAGTGAATTTTGTCCCAATAAATTAATTCTATCCATTTTACCTCTAATTTGTAAGAAATTTGTAAATTTTATCCTTGTCATTTATCTTTTGATAAATACAAAAATTGGAGGCAAAATTTATAAAAACAAAAAAGTTAAGAGTAAAATTCGCTTTAAATTAAAAAAGTTTAGTATAAAATTTGTAAAAAAAATAAAAAGTTGGAGGTAAAAATTGCAATTATGTTAAGAATAATTAATAGAGGGTAAAATTTGTAACTTTTTTAAAAATTAAGAATAAAGTGTGTCAAATTAATTTGTTGGGGTAAAATTTACTAAAAATAAAAAAATTAAGAATAAAAAGTAGAATTAAGCAAAGTTTTTCGAGATATGTAACACCCTGCGTTACAAGATATCAAGGAATTCTAAGTGTATTGATTAATTAGGATAGTGCATCACTGGAAATTCTTAATATTATTTTAATAAAAAAAACCTGTTACAACTTACAAGATAGAAGTATAGAAATTACATGAAGCTTCACTTGTGAAGGGACTGACTGAGCTAAATTTCTGACTAATTTGAAGAGTGTTGCTTTATACACTATAATTTTTTCTTCATACACTATATCTGCACAGTGATGAGACAATATTACCCTTTTTTAATTATTTTGCTTAAATAAAAAATGTTTAAAAAACATAAGATAAGGCGCTTTCTTATACACTATATCTCGAGTTTCTTTTACTGCTCTTCTCCTCTTCTCCTAAGGCTATTCATTGTCT
>PYAF01002572.1:559590-592223 GCA_007407185.1 Glycine tomentella
AGCAGCTCCAATGCACAACAAAATCGCAACAACGGAAGGAAACGCACTACTCAGTGTGTAGCAGTGTAGCAAACAGTAAGTCATCAGAAAACCAAAACGCAGCCATAATAAAAAACAAAGTGAAGGGCAATTTCGGATTTCCACTGTGCGGATATAGTGTATGAAGAAAAAATTATAGTGTATAAAGCAACACTCTAATTTGAATTGATTTGATAAGACAACGTGGGCCGCAGTGAATGAGGGCTTTAAGACCTTCATTTTTTTGGCCCATTTTACCGTACTTTCTTTACTCTACTACTTCACAAACTCGCGTGTGCCCAACAAATCTCGCTGATTTTTTTTTCTCTCGCGGTCCCTAGGAACCCTAGATCACATCATGTCTGGAGCGTACGGTCAAGACGGCGGCGGTTCCGCGCCACCGTCCTATGGAGCCAGCGGCGGATACAGTTCTGCCGGTGGTTACGGTGCTGGTGGGGGAGGTAGTTATGGCGGCGGAGGCTATGGAGGAGGAGGAGGAGGCGGTGCCGGATACGGTGGTAGTGATGGCGGTGGAGGTGGAGGTTATGGAGCCAAAGGCAGCGGAAACGGCGGTGGATATGGCGGTAACGATGGTGGAGGTTATGGCGGAAGAGGCGGCTACGGTGGAAACGAAGGCGGAGGCTATGGAGGAAGAGGCGGTGGTCAAGGTGGCCGGGGAGGTGGAGGTTATGGTGGTGGATATGGTGGTCGAGGTATTATTTTCTTTTACCTTTTCTTATCGTTTTATATTTGTTAATTTATTTATTCTTATATATGTATCATGTTCTTATTTTAAGTGAATTTATGCAGGAGGTGGTGGTGGTGGTGGTGGATTTCAAGGCGGAGATCGTGGTGGTCGAGGTGGTGGTCGCGGCGGCGGCCGTGGTGGAGGCAGAGATGGAGACTGGCGTTGTCCTAACCAAAGGTTTTTATTTTATATTATTTTTAAAAAAATTCTCTTGATAATATTTCCTGTTTTTCATTTGCTGAATCTGTCAGAATTTGCTGCTGTTGATTTCTGTGTTTCGCTGTTTGATTTTGAAATTCTCTTGTATAGTTGTGGGAATCTGAACTTTGCGAAAAGGGTTGAGTGCAACAAATGCGGTGCTCCAAGTCCTAATCCCAATAGTTCTAATGACCGTGGTGGCAGTGGCGGTGGTTATAATAGAGGAGGAGGAGGAGGAGGAGGAGGAGGAGGAGGAGGCTATGGTAGCAATCGAGGAGGAAGAGGTAATGACTATAGCAGTGGAGGGGTTAGATCTGGTAGTTATGATGGAGGGAGAGGCAATGACTATAATAGTGGAAGGGGTGGTAATAGTGAAGGTAGAGGTGGTTCATATAGAGGTAGTCAAGGTAGAGAAGATGGTGGTTATGGTCAAGTTCCTGCTCCTACTGCCCAATCTTATGGTGGTGTTGGTGGAAACTACCCACCCACTTACAGTTCTTATGGTGGTGGGAATGCAAGTTATGGAACAGAAGCAGTTCCTCCACCTGCAAGTTATACTGGTGGACCTAATTCCTATCCTCCATCATATGGGGGTAGCGTGGGTGGTTATGGGGGAGATAATCAAGGGGATGGACGGAGTGGTGGTAGATCTGGGCCTCCTGCTGGATATGACAGTAGTTATGGTGCTGGTAATCGAGGTGGATTTGGTGGATCTTCTGCAGAGACCCCTGCTGCAGTGAAGCAGTGTGATGAGAATTGTGATGATACATGTGACAACTCTAGAATCTACATCTCAAACCTACCACCAGATGTGACTACTGAAGAATTGAGGGAACTTTTTGGAGGCATTGGACAAGTAATACTCTGATTTTTTTACATTAGAGTTTTGCACAAGTAGTAGAGGGTCATTTTGTTAATTTTGATAAATATATATGAATGGAATGTCTTGAGTAATTTCACATGTTTTTATTTTTTATTTTTTTATGAATAAGTACATTTTTATGGGTTATATCACTGGTTGTGTTTAATATAAAAAATACTTTACTTTCTTGTGCTGGGGAAATATGATTTTTTTCCCCTTCTCTTACTTGAAGTAGACAGAACATGCCAGTGATTTTGTTGCATATTTTTTAACTGTTTAGGTTGGAAGAATAAAACAGAAGAGGGGTTATAAAGATCAGTGGCCTTGGAACATAAAGATTTACACCGATGAGAATGGAAGCAACAAGGGTGATGCTTGCCTTGCTTATGAAGACCCTTCTGCAGCACATTCTGCTGGCGGTTTTTACAATAGTACTTCATCGAAAAATTTCCTCATTTCTATCTATCTGTATATTTAGTGTTCTCATAAAGGGACATTAATAATGAGTATTGAATTTCAGATTATGATTTGAGGGGTTACAAAATCTGTGTTGCAATGGCAGAAAAATCTGCACCAAGAGCTCCACCTGCATATAACCAAGGGTAACTATTACACACAATTAATATTGACTGTTTTCATTATTTCATAACAAATTTTGAAGGTCAATGCCATTGAAATATTTAGTTCTAGCACTGTTGTTATGCTAGTCCCGTGTATTGGGATATAAAACTTGTGTTATATTTCTCACTTCATAAGAATATATGTCAAAGATGAAAGTATTGAACTTATTACCTACGGTCAAAAATGAAAGACATTGAATTGCTGGTTTTAAAATTTAGTTTTTTGGTTAATCAATTACATTGGGGTTTGTTCTGTACATTTAGCAATTATTTATCAATGAAATGATTTATTACACAACTGATCATTTGTTTATGAATGTTTCCTTAATTTTATTTTTCTTGTTCTGTAGGGGCAATAGGGGTGGCTATGGTGGAGATAGACGCAGAGACAGTTATAGAGATGGAGGTGGTTCTGGGCCTGATAGGCGTGATCATTACGGAAATCGTTCTCGTCCATACTGAGAGCTTGGACATTGAACGTTTTATGTACTATGAATTGTGGGCTGAGGGTTTAATTATTTCAGTTGGCTGGTTTCTTAAACTGGAAGCAAAGAGGTAGGTTGTTCACTCACTTTGAGCAATACCTCTTCCGCTCCTTTTTGTTTCTAGCTAGTGGGTTTTGAATTTAAACCAGGGATTAATTTAATCATGTGAATGTTTTTTTAGAGGCAAGTGGATAGTCTCTCAATTGCTTGCTGCTAAGGTAGGTGTTGAATATTTCAGGTGAGTGCTGCTTTCAAGAAAATGTGCCTAATACTTGCTTGGAAATTAAACCATGTGTCATTATGTGGATAAATGCTTGCATTCCTAGCTGATCCCATGTGGATCAGAGTTCAAGCTGGTGATGACATTAATTAATATAATGCTTTATGTCGGTCATTGTTCCATAAATCAATAAATCTTAGTTACAATATTTTAAGTGAAATCTGTTTTTGTCAGGAAAGTAGTAATGCTAGCTTCTATTTGCTTTAAATTAAAGCCTTTACAATCAATCAATTAAGAGTGATACTATCGTGGTCTGTTTGAAAGTGAGGCCCCATGAAGTCTTGTCTATTTCTTATTTACTCTACACTTTGATAAGTTTTGATTTAACTGTTCTAAGCAGCTTAAGGTAGAGCTAAGCTTGTGAGCTAATTTAACACTGAAAAGAATGCAATTTACTTTATCGATGTTGTTTGAAGTTTTGAAATCCATTCATTTTGAGGCGGAACCTAGGAGTATGCATATAGCGACAAAAATGCTATATGTTAGCTTCGTAATTGAAGTTTCATATTTTGATGACATTTCTTTGTTTCATGAGTTGAGTAGCAAAGCTTAGGGACAGCGCTGAATAAGTGAAAACATTGCAATATTGTACTATTTATCTTTTTTGGAGATTAATTAAAGTAGTTCCAAATATCATTGCAGTTCAAGTAGTACATAATGCCCACCAAGCTTCAATGAGGTTTTTCATTTCATGATTAAGTAGTAGATCAAAACTTATATCAACAAGCTTCTAGATGGGGAAACTACTGTTATTACATAAACTTTACCTGATGCATGTAATGCAGAAACAATTCTTGTATAGTCTTAACACACTTTTTAGCTTTCCTATTGGCTTGTTTTCTTATTTATATAGCTAATAGGGAAGTAACTTTTTAACTTTTATACGCATGTGTTGTTTTTAGCAAGCTAGCTATTGGAGGTTCGCACTTCACAGTAGCACTCCCTGTGCTTATTCTCTGCAATGCAAGTTTGTTTCTCAAATGAGTATAGTAGCATTGCTAGTTTGTTTTACGGTTCCCATTTCACGCTTCACACTTCTAGTCCCCTGTGCCTTTTGCATATTCAGTATCTCACTTGCGAAAAATATGGTTGCTTCTTACCGGCCTTGTCCACAGAAGTGTTTTGGAGGGGTATATAATTCAAATGTACTTCGACAATTTGTGTTCTAAATTCTAATTGTTATATGTAGCCTGTTAAGGATTTCTTTTTCTTTGATATCACCCTTACAGGTTAGTGTCTTGTTTAATTTCCCTGTCAATCTTCGAGATATTTTCATAGGTTAAACCTAAATTTTCGAAGGAATCTAATTTAGTTGGTTGAGCAGGATATGTGAATGTTGTAAATTCCTTGATATCGTGTTCAATCTCTATAGATAAAAATTTCCTTATTATAAGTCTTTGACCTTTTATTCTTGGATCTTGTTTTTTTATTTTGTTGGAAGTTTCCTGTGCGCTGTAATATTCATTTAATTATTTCAGCAACATTGTTGTGCAAAATGTCTTGGGTTTTTGTTATATCCTTGGATTAAAACATATTCATCAAAATTATAGCAAATTCAACACGACTGAGCGTTAAAAAAAACACGATTGAGTGTTTTATGATCAAGTATTGGATCAGAGGGTGAGGAAACGAGTGTTTTTTTTTTTTTTTTTTAATTTATAAAAATTTCCATTTGTAAGTTTTAAAAATAAAGTAAGATGTACTTCTGAGTTGATACATTTATAAAATATGAATTAAGATTTAGAATGATATTATGGATTTTTATTATTTTAAAGGATTTTGTGAATTTTTAAAATATACTTAAAATTATTGATAAAGATTCTTGAATTTTTTTACTAAATACTTTAAATAAAATTTGTCATATTATGAATGTTAGCATGTTATATATCAAATCAGTTTTTTTTAGCATATGTATAAGCGGTTTATATTTCTTTAATCATTAATTAAGTTATATTGTATAAAATTTATATACTATAATGTTTGTTAGTAACGAGAATAATTGTAGTTGTTTCTATAATAATGTTTTCACCAAAAAAAAAAAATGTCCAACAAACTCTTTATAAATGTATAAGCTCATGTACAAATTATTTATTTGAGTCAATTTTTTATATTCATTAAAAATAAATCTATGTAATTAAGATGTTCCAAATTTGAAGAATTGTGAAGATATCACATGTTCTAGGATATATTGTTTATAAGTTGAAAGAGTAAAAATAATTATGAATGTTTATTGTTTTCAATGAAAAGATAAATAATTATATATATGATGAATAAAGAAAAACTTGTTAATGGGTAAAAAAAAAGTCTCATGAAATTTGAAGAGTTTGGATGAGATTATTTGATATATATTTTCTATTTAAAAGTCTCATAAAATTCATTAAAATTCATCATGAAAAAGAAATCATCAAAATTTGTATATATTTAAATATTAAAAAACTTTTTTGTCAATTATAAACAATCTTAATTAAATACCAACAAATTTTATATAATTTTATAAAAAAATCTTAATAATTTTGATTGGATACCATCATATTTATTTCTCTTATTTAAAAATCTTGATGGAATACCGAAAGATTTTTTTTTTAAAAAAAGAAAATCTTTTAAAATCCAATTTGAACATTCCCTTAATTTCATTATAAATGCTAAGAGTTTTTTCTTCTTAATTTCATTAAAAATGCTTATGAGAGCTATGAAGAATTGAAACTTTACAAGTGAACAGAATTTTTATTACATTTGCACCATAATTTGGTTGATTTACAAATTACATTAACCAAAAGAAAAGAAGTTTGCGAAAACCAAATAACTAATAGATATATATTATCGTTATTCACACATATAATTGGTTAGTTGGTACGTAAAAGTTCAAGTCCGGTTTCACAATATAACTTCGTAGTCATTTTTAAAGACTTGTAAAAGCAATAGTACACTAATCTTGGTAATGATAAAAGAACAACAATTTTAAAATAAGGTGGTGTTTTCAACTGATACTAAATAAGTTTAAGTCAAATGAAAACTTTTAAGAATATACATTTTTTAAAAGTCAAATAATGAAAGGAGATTTGAAACCTTTTTTGAAAGGATCATCGCTAGATAGGATCATTGCTAGCTTTATAACTTGCTAAACATTGTTTCATTTGATACCTATTAGTATTGAAGTTAAAAGCACATGTAATTCGATAATTTGTCCGTTTTATGATTGAAAAGTGTATTGTCTAGGGTCCACAAAACATATGTGGTAAGTGAATAAGTGATGTGGCGTTCCAACACGCACATCAATTCTTCATGTCAGTCCTGGCACAAGAGTATAGACAACTCGCTCTTAACAGTTGGACTATTGGACCGAACAGGTTATCTCTAACACTTCGTTATTTGATTATTAACGATAATGTTGTAACCTCCTTATTTCAAGTGGCGGGTACTCACTTATTTATAAGATACACATCATCTATAAGCTACAATTATCTACTAATTATTATCCACAAGCTAGTAATTATCTGTAAGGATTGTTACATCATTGTAACAGCCCCAACAAACAAGGACCCGAAGCTCACATCTCACTCTATAAGTAACATGCTCTATCTCACCCTTTTATCTCATTCTCACCTAATTCACGTACTTACTTGAGCGTCGAAGTCCTTTGTTTTGCAGGTCCCCCCTCTTTTCCTCTTAACAAAGGGTACTCACATCCAACGTACGAGATCGTGGAGTCCACCTTGGCCATGTCCACCCAGAAGTCGGTCAACTCCATATTTTGGTAAGTACATTTGGTGCCCACTGTGGGACCGCTGTAAGACTTTCCTCGCAGCCTCTTTTCCACCAGTGGTTAGCACGCGATCTGGCCTCAGACGCGAGACCCTTTTGAAAGCTCCAACCCCCTCTCGAAAATAATAACAGATACATACACTCTCCAGCAACTCTATACGTGTATTGCGGAGATGGAGCGACGCCATGAGGAGGAACTCCGAAAGCTGAAGGCTGACCATGACCAGCTGGAGGCTCGTGTGAAACGCCCCCAAGGCGACAAGCACTCTGCCTGTACAACGAATGAACGTACTCAAGGGGAATCACACCCCCGACACACCGTCAACACTCAAGACGATCCCATTCTATCACACACACACACACACCCCGCCCAGAAGGCCGGATGACTCGTCGACACCCTTTTGTCGATTGCATCATAGAAGCTGACCTACCCTTAGGTTGGAAATCTCTAAACCTAGAGCGGTACGATGAAACCACCGATCCAGATGAACATCTGGACACATTCCTCACCCAGGCGAATATCTACCCCAACGACGACACAATCTTATGTCTCGTCTTTCCAACGTCCTTTAAAAGGGCTATCCTAATGTCTCGTCTTTCCAACGTCCCTTAAAGGGGCTATCCTAACATGGTATAGAGGACTCCCTCCGAGGTCCATCGGCAACATTGACACTCTTGTCGAGCATTTTAGTTCATAGTATGCAACTAACCAGTCACGTCGCATGACTCCTGCTGCATTAGTTAGTCTACGACAAGTAGATCATAAATCCCTCTGAAAGTTCATGGACATGTTCGGACGAATCACTGTCCAGATCTGAAACCTCAATCCAGAGGTAGCACTGCACTCCATGCTGCTAGCCTTACGATCTTACAAGTTCGTGGGCAGTATATGCAAAAGCCTTCCTAGTAGAATGGACGAGTTGCGCGAACAAGACAAAGGCTACATCCAAATGGAGATGATGTCAAGGTTCAGAAATGAGGTCCGACAAGTCGGACAGAAGCGTAACAAGAGAGAAAGAGGTACCAAGACCAACAAGAGAGAAGGAGGTACCAAGACCGACTCACATAAGTCAGACAAATGGAACAAGCCAGACAAGCGCCAGCCTCTCCCAAAGGGACCCAAGTATGAGTGCTACACACCCCTGATGGCCAATCGAACTACTATACTAGAAGAGGCCTTCAACACGGAGGTACCCATAAAGCTACCTCCTTCAGTTCCTCCTAGGTCGAGGATAAATAGAACCAAACACTGCAGATACCATCGCATTTTCGGTCATATACAAAAGATTTTTGGACTCTAAAAGATAAAATTGAAGAGCTTATCCAGGCATGATATCAAGCTCAATTCGTGAAGAGGCCTAACAATCACCTAGCAGGAACGAAACCCAGGGGACACAAAGAGGACAAACAGAGAAATCATGATGCTGATAGAAGAAGGGGGATTGCATAAGACAGAGGGAGGCAAAGGCATTACCAGCAAAGATGCGATCGTCAACCTCCGCAAGAATAGAAAAACTAACCTGCACAACAAATCCGAGATGTAATCAACACCATCGCAGACAAATTTTCCTACGAAAGGTTGTCTGGTCAGTCCCAAAAATGGCATTTCCATGCCATCTGAGACATCAAAATCAACTATGTCAACGTACCATCACCACGAAGTCTCTCTCCCATCACTTTTATCGATAGAGATTTCAAGGGCATCAGCCATGTCAACCAGTACAATCCCATGGTTGTCTCCATCATGATCTGGATTTCATGGTGTCCAAGGTCCTCATTGACAAAGGCAGATCCATGAGCATCCTGTACTGGAAGAAATTTCAGAGGCTTGAAGTCGTCTGACACAATCCATACTCACTCTGAACCTCTCCTAGGCTTTGCAGGAGAGAAAGTAGAGACCAGAGGCTATGTAGACGTCATGACCACCTTCGGTCAAGGCCAGTTCTCAAGGAACTTCACAATCAGGTATTTAATTGTTGATGCAGATACCTCGTATTTTGCTTTGATTAGTAGGAAAACGCTGAACGAACTCAGAGCCATTATCTCCATGCAACATCTCAAGATGAAATTCCCAACCTTAACGGGAGAGATCATAACTATCAAGGCAGACCAAAAGCAGGCCCAACAGTGCTATGCTGAAAGCTTGAAAGTGACACCATATCCTTCTACCAAGGAGCCCGACAGGCCTCACCCCACAACGGGTGGTAACAGTCAAGTCATGAACGTGGACAAAGGGTCTCCAATCCAAACCCTAACCATCAACGAAGAAAGTTAAGATGGCATATTTGGTGTAGATTCACGCAACGACACCATTCACAAAGGCCCAAAGCCTATCGAAGAACTTGTCAAGCTACAGCTTAGACTCAAACCCGGGCAGTGTACGCAACACAATAAGGATCTTACTAGCCACGAGCACAGACACATAGTTGATGTCCTACACATGAACACAAACCTATTTGTGTGGCGGCCACCAGACATGCCAGGTATCCACCCCAGCATCATATGCCACAAGTTGGCCATCTGTCCCTAGGCCAAACCGATGTCACAAAAGAAGAGAAAAATGGGAGAAGAGCGACCCAAGGCAGTCAAAGAGGAGGTGGATAAGCCACTCAAAGGAAATTTTATTAGAGAAGTCAGGTACTCCACCTGGCTCACCAATGTCGTCATGGTCAAAAAAGCCAACGACAAATGGCGAATGTGCACCGACTACACAAATCTCAACAGGGCGTGTCCCAAGGATGCATACCCCTTGCCCAGTGTTGACAGGCTAGTTGACGACACGTCCGAGTTCCAAGTACTGAGTTTCCTGGATGCATATTCAGGATACAATCAAATCAGAATGCACACCCCAGATGAAGAGAAAACGACATTTATTACTGAGGATGCTAACTTCTACTACATGGTCATGCTTTTTGGCTTGAAAAACACAAGCACAGCAGATCGGACGAAATGTCGAGGTATACATGGATGACATGGTCGTCAAGTCTCAAAGCGTAGACCAACATGTGGCAGACCTAGAAGAAGAAATATGCAAATATGACATGCGCCTTAACCCAAAAAAATGCACTTTCAGGGTCGACGGAGGAAAGTTCCTGGGTTTCATGATCACACATCAGGGAATACAAGCCAACCTCGACAAATGGACAACCTTACTAAAGATGCACAACCTTACCAGCATTAAGGATGCCTAAAAGCTGAACTGTAGACTGTCGTCTTTGTCTAGGTTCCTCTGAAAGCTCGCCGAAAAAGCGATGCCATATTACAAGCTACTTAGGAAAACATAGCCGTTCCTATGGGAAGAATCTTGCGAACAAGTATTCTTGGCCTTCAAGAAAACTATTGTCACGTAGCCAGTCCTGAGTCGACCCAGACCAAGAACACCCTACTCCTATACCCTTCTGTAGCTGACAAAGCCATCAGCTCAGCTTCGTTCAAGAGGAAGGGAAACACCAATTTCCTATCTGTTTCACCAATTGCATCCTCCACAATGTTGAGAAGCGATACCAAATGATAGAGAAAGTAACGTTGGTGTAACGACCCGCCTTATCGCTATGATATCACTACTCTAAACGTATCATTTTCAAATTTTAAATGAAAACTCTATTAATTTGATTATGAAAGTATGGGTAAATTTTTTTCGCGATAATACACTCATAAAAAATGAACAAATATGTAAATAAATACATATATATAAATTTTAAACGATTACATATCATTCACATGCCAGATTATAATTCAGTTTTTACATATATTTAAGTCTTGAATTTACATGCCCGATCAAGAGAATCAAGGAACCAACTAAGAAAGAGTTGATAACAAAATATCACTCTCTCCTAAAATAAATTTCAACATTATCACGTTAGCATGACGGCTACAACAAAAGGATTTCCCTCCCACATCACCTATTGCTACTCATCTGCTCCTACGAACGAAAGTTCACGATCATCACAGGTACCAACCACACAACACGAAATTGCAAGGGTGAGTTTATTATATAAGGTCAACAAGCACCAGATGACAATGATTAGCAAGAAAACAATAATAATAACCACAATCATTATCAGTAATCAATTATTTCAACATACACTCAATAAACTAGTCATCAACTTTTTCCACAATTCAAATCAATTATGCTCAGAATGATACATGCACCTGACTCAACTCTCAGATGCAATGTGGTACATTTCGTCAGAAAATAGCCTAAGCGTGCCCACATGATACTCTCACTTAGGAAAACAATGCAGTAACTAGTTGAGGTCACCTTGTCGTGCACAGGCAACTCCACCCTCATGGTGATCAACCTGAGTCTCAAGGGAGTTCCAAATCAAGTGATATGCCTCTAATTATCCACATTTTTTCCTCATGAAAAATCACAGGTACTTACTGCCACCATTTATAGTACTTTCATGTAATTATGATGTATGAAACATATGCACCACCAATGCACTGACCGTGGATAGTTAAAATTACACCCCCATGGATGCTTAAAATTCTTAAACCAATCATCTTCCCTCTCCAGAATATCCAACAGGTCATTACACCCGCATGTACATACACCACATACATCCATCACAAAGACATCATCAACATCAACATCATCTCATATTAATATAATCATCAACATAATCTCATTTCAATATTATCAACATCACAAGCAATCATATTCCACATATATACATATAACACATGTCTGGGATTCATATTCCTCGGGCCTTTAAACAACACAAATCTCATACATTCACAATCCATAATACCACAAGACTCATATTTTAGGAAAATTCTAAATTAAATTGGAGAACTATAGTATACAAAATAAACTCTTATGCCCATTTAAAATTTTAAAAAAAATTTAAATAGAATAATAGAAATAAATTATGGGCGGAATTTCCTATGTAATTAAGACTTTTCCAAAAAAATCTAATCATTACAACAACAACATCATTCACAATTTCATTCATCAATAACAAATATATCGCATCTCATTAGTTTAAAGCACAATTTTTCTTGAAAATCAGCACACAATAGGGACATACATACATCCCTATAATTGGGTTCCCTGACCCCAACTATGGTATCAAAAGCTAGAAACAAACAATAAACTCCCCTCACCTATATATATATTCTCCCGTTAGCTCCTCGGGGAGTTATTTTGAGATCTCTCAGGTCCATGTCTGTTAGTCCAAACACAGAGCTTTATATACCAAATCGAAGGCAATTCATTATAAATTTCAAAGACAAGGTTAACATTAACATGCGGGGTCATACCCACTCAAATTTAAAAGGGGCTAACCTGGTATTTTTGGAGTCTACATCAAAAAGACGTCATTTTGAAATTTCGATCACGTCAATGTGATCGGGGTTCAACGAAGTTCACCAAAACGACACCAATATTATGAAAAGAAAACTTTTACAATGTCTCCTTTTCAAAGGTCTTTCAAAGAAAGTGTAAGACCATCCAATAACGGTACCCAAAACACATGAGATACTAAGAGAGACTTAAACTAGCTAGGAGAAGACAACAAAATAATGGTTACCTCGAAGAAACCACTAAAAGAGGAATCGAAGCTTCATTCTCTACTAAATCCTCAAGTTGAGTTTTGAAGATTTCGTTATGATTAAAGTGTTCCTCTTCGTACGGTGGTCCGACGGCAAGCAATGACGGCTCGTGGAAGTCACTGGTGGTCGTGGGTGGTGGAGGAGAAGGGTTAGGGCTTTGGGTGAGAGTTTAGAGAGAGAGAAGTGAAAATTCGTGTTTTTCACGCTGATGGACGTAATTATAGACTGCAAATCTCACTTAATGAGCTTGTCTCCCTAAGTGGGATATCATGTTATTTTGCAAATCCGAACAGTCATAACATGTTGAGGTGGGTTGTGAACCTACTGTTAAAATTGGAAGGCGATTAAACCTTGTGTCAACTTTACAGAGGCATTTTAAACCCAAGGTCAGCCCTTGGTGAGCCTCAACAAAACCCAAGACTGATGCATTCCTGGTCGATTTTCCAAAGGCTCGTCAAACCTAAGGTCCACCCTTATTCAGTCTCGCTTCTCCAAAGACTTGTTAAACCCAAGGTCTGCCCTTGGTGTGTCTCGACAAAACCTAGGAAAGACGCGTTCCTGGTCGATTCTCCAAAGGCTCGTAAAATCCAAGGTCCACCCTTGGTGAGCCTCACCAAAACCTAGGATGAGCAGTTCCCTGGTCCAAGGCTCGTCAAACCCAAGGTCCGCCCTTGATGTGTCTTGATTCTCCAAAGGCTTGTCAAACCTAAGGTTCACCCTTGGTAAGCGTCGACAAAACCTAGAACGGACACATCGCTGGTCGATTCTCCAAAGGCTTGTTAAACCCAATGTCAGTCCTTGGTGAGCCTCACCAAAATCTAGGATGACCAGTTCCCTAGTACAAGGCTCGTCAAACCCAATGTCCGCCCTTGGTGAGTCTTGATGCTCCAAAGGCTTGTCAAAGCCAAGGTCTGCCCTCGATGAGTCTTGACAAAACCCAGGACAGACGCATCGTTGGTCAATTCTCCCAAAAGCTTGTCAAACCTAAGGTCCACCCTTGTTGAGTTTTGATTCTCCAAAGGCTTGTCAAACCCAAGGTCCGCCCTTGGTGAGTCTTGCATCTCCAAAGGCTTGTCAAACCTAAGGTCACCCTTGGTGAGACTTGCCAAAACCCAAGACGAATGCGTCTCTGGTCTAAGACTCGTTGAACCCAAGGTTTGCCCTTGGTGAGCCTCCTCGTTGCTAAGTTTCGCCTTTGCAGAAATTCAAGATATGCAAGGTCTACCCTTGATAAATTTTTCTATTCCTAAGTTTTCTCTTTGCAGGAATACAATGTTTTCCTACAAAACACAAGGTACACCCTTGGTAAGCCCAGTTCTTTGGAACCACGACAAGCATAGTCAAAAGCCCAGGTTCCACAGGGGAAAAGGAGATACCACCAGACTGGTTGCATGATGGATGAAAGGTCTTGCCAAAATAATTTCCTTTCAGTGGGCTTTAGGCTCCGCCGAGAAGAAGAAGCGATTCTCTCTACTATGATAATCAATGGTTAAGCTTCCACTTCCATTTGACCCACGTTGAGAAAGGAAGGATCTCCATTCAGTAGATGACTGGACACCGCATAAGAGAATTACCATAGGGACTAGGCAAACTAGGTGAAAATAAAACTACCTCCTCAAAAGCATCAAGGGATAAGCTCCACAAAGAGAAAGGAACTTTCACCAGATGATTGACAAGACCTTTAACCAGGTTGAAATTACACCTGAGATGATCTCGTGTCATCTAGCTCTCTATTTCATACTAAGTCATCAAGGTCTTGCTTCCTACGTCGCCAAGATCTCATTATCATTAAGGCGGCCTATCCTTTCTACCACAAGCAATGGAGCATTGTGTTAACGGTTCAACAAGCGTACCGAATTGTCCAAGTAATAAAGATCCGTCAAGACCGAATGGAGAATTCCACAGGGACTTTGCTTGTATTCAGGACTAATGTACATTTGTTGTTGAGTAATTAATGAATGAATTTAATTGGTAAAATAATTGGCATAAGATTAAATTGTACTTATGTAAACTAAAAAGCGTGATAACTACAAAGAAAGAAACACAAATACTCGGAATGATACGTGATGGTGGAAATGCGATGCGACGGATGTTGGAAATTCATTAACTGAAACTAACTTTGATGCAATATTAAAGGTTTTTCTCTATTCAATATTAAATACGATCACCTTCATTTACTAATATATTCTAACCTTGATTCCCCAAGTGTTAGACCTAAACCACTTAATTTCACCCTTAATTCCTTAAGAGTTACGTTAATTGATTTGCATTACGATTAGAGATGATAATGTAACCTAGGCTAAACAAACCATTCTATTCCTAGACATGATATATTTATAAGCGTTTTTCATTTCTAAGGAAATTAACCATTTTCCAATGCATTAAAACCTAAACAAAGCATACAAATGGGTGATCAAACCAGTAGCATAAATAAATCTAAAAACACAACAATAATGCGCAAATAACATTGAATAGATAGTTAGAATCTTTACATCAAAGTGTTCGGTTGGTGAACTCACAACAATAGGGGTTTTAGCCTCTCATTTCCATGAGATGCTTACAATAATGGAGGTTAGAGCAATGGAAGAGAATGTGATGGAAGGGAATGAGGTGGAAAAGTAGCTCCAATGGTGTTGAAGGATCCCACCTTCGTGCCCTAGCAAAGCTCCTTGATATGTTTTTGTCCAAGTGAAAGTGTCTCAATGGATGAATGTCTGCCTCTTTTTCCCTCCCTTTTGCCTTGAAATGCATCCCAATGTTGTGGTTCGCGCTAAGCGCAAAAATGACACGCTAAGTACTCCTCCAATTGTTCAGCTGAATAAGTGACCACGCGCTAAGTGAGCTGGTTGCGCTAAGCGAGTCTGTCGCGCTAAACGAGTAGCTCCTGTTGCACTGAGCGAGCCTAGTCTCGCTGAGCGAACAACTCCAGACTTTGAAACTCATCTTCCATGCCCTTGCCGTGAATTCTACAAAAAAATACAACCAACACTTCATAAAACAACTAGTTTAAGCATCCACTGGATAAAAGCTCAGAAGAAGCTAATTCCTATATTTTAATCACAAAAAGAAGCATTAAAAGAGAAAAAGAATATATAATTGCTAAGTAATTTGCATGTAACTTTACGTATGCTTAGAAATTATCACATTGCATAAACAAAAGGCAACATACAAGATATACAACAGAGAGAAACAAAGAAAAATTTTGTCAACGAAGGAAAGCATATGCATTAAAGAGAAATAGTCATTTTCAAAATTACATAGTCATTACGGCCCGAGATTCACTAAAGAAAAATAAAGAAAGAGAGGCCTAAGCAGTGGCCCCGTCCCCCTGCTCCACTCCAACATCCTCTTTCGCGACAGCTATTTCCTCTTCGTCAAGCAGTTCACCATCATTTATGTCCTTGAATGGGTCAAACAGACCCAAGTCAAGATCCTTGGCGAAGAACTCGGCCTGCCTGACGACCTTATAAAATCCCTTTTCATGCTACTCCACGACCTCTTTCTTGTACACTAACAGCTTCGCTTCAAGCTCCTTGTTGGCCTCCCTCTCTTTTGACGCCTTGAGCTCGGACTCCTCCAGCCTAGACTCTAACTCCTTCAACTGGGCCTCAAAATTAGCAACCACATTGGCAAGCTCGTCCTTCTCAGCAGTAGCGCTTTCCATCTTGTCAACCAAGTCTTTCTTCTCTTTCAGCAAGTCCTTGTAGTGTCAACCCAACTTATCACCATCTAGCCTTGTGTGTAATAGCTTAGCGAGAGCATCGCCAACCTTTGATGACAACTGGTGGGTGGACCTACCTACCTCAGCAAAGGTGATAGTGGCATTAGCCATCTTGGGACACTCCACCCTCTAAACAACCCGGGCGGTGGCCCTCCATTTGGCAACTTCAACCTCTAAGGACGCTACCTTGCTTAGCACCTCCTAGTGCCTTTGTCCATTTTCCTCTAGAATCGCCATACTTCTTTGGAGGAAGACACTTTCAGAGTCATTTGCATTCTGAATCCCAACCAACCAAATCAAATTGTTATCAAATGAAGACACAAAATCAGTCGGAGTTCTCTTTTCTGGCCTATATCCCATACTCCACAGCGAGTCAGTATCACGTAAGTTATAGATGTGATCAAGGGGACATTGGGGCAAGAAGAGGATGAAGGCAACGATGACGCCAATACAGTTGAGGGAAGAGCCGATGGAGCTGAAGAAGAGGGAGGCAAAATTTCTGAAGCACTAGTGGTCGCCTCACCAGTGCTCGATAAGGGTGCAGTAACCACAGTAGCAAGAGAAACAGAAACCTCCTGAATGGATAGGGAAGGAGGAGTTGAAGGAGTAACAATAGCTTGGAGGATCGACAGAGCCAAAGGCTGACCCTACGAACTAGCAGCAGAAGGTAAACCTGAATCGAAAAGTAATTCGACAACCTACCTCATAACGTGAAGGGTGAAAGGAGCCCTCAACTTCTTGCGGCCTGATACCCTGACGCCATCATCACGCTTCCTCTTAGCCAAAACAGAGGAAGGTACATTGGGAGAGACCTCATCAATGTCAGCATTAGTAAGGCCAAGCTTAGAATTAGGTTGACCCCCTTCCCCAGCAGGAGGTTGACAATGGAAGGTGGCACAGCCCCATCAGCTAGTCTGACCTGCTTCACCAAGGGCCTCCAAGTGAAGTCACCCATTATACCTGCTAAACAAGCAAAACACAACAAATATTAATTCAAGCCAAAATCAGACACAAAGGAAGACAAGGCAAAATGTTTTATCATCCAAGGCAGCGAGAATATTCGTCCATCGAAGGAACAGACACGATGGCCCGTGCATCAAATGAGGTTGGCAATTGCTCCAGAATAGCCTTGTCAACCTTCTCCACAAGGGTTAACATATCCTCGTCGAAAGACTTGAACCTGGTAAGGTTTGACTTGGGAAGTGAGATTCTCCATCTCGATTGAACATTAGGGGCAACCCATCAGTCACGACGTCAGTGGACATGACCTTGAAAAGCGGTCCTTGAAGCAGCAAAACACGCTCTAGTCAAACTCAAACAACTTCTTGGACACTCTGTTCAAGGAAATCCCACCTATCTTGCCTGTCAACTTCATCTAAAAGAAATACAAAAACACTGACACATTAGGTCGGATGTTGAAGATAGGGCATAAGATCTCAAAGGCCCTCACCATAGCCCAACTATTAGGGGTGAAGCTGAGAGGGGACTACATCTAAGTACTAAAGAAGAGTATATTGAAAAGAATTCTAGGGAAGAATTAAATCCAACACCTCAAAGAGGCACCGATACATGAAAAAGAAGGGTGAACAATCTGGCATCGCCCTTAGAAAGGGGAAATCATGACTCTCGCAGGCTTGGATGGCCATCTTCTAGGAGTCCTCAGTGTTTTCCAACCTCAGTTGATGTCGCAGAGCAGCAATGCTCGCCGCAGAGGTAAAGGATCGATATTTCAAAACATTGCTCCTCACTCACTCACAACCAGTGACGACAGGAGGGGACAATGATGACATAACACTATGGCTACGTCATACACAGGGGGAAACCCTAGCGTCTCCGTTACTACTTCTTATCGTTCCCCCAGAAATAGAAGGTGGAAGAATCATAGTGATTGGCAAAGGTTCCCCATCCAGCAAAGCAGCAAAAGGTCGCACTCTCCTACGGAAGAGAGAAGTACATCCGCCAACATTGCACGAGTCCACTTCCTCTCAGAAGAAAAGGACTCACTGTCAGAGATCATCGGTGAGTCTCCTCCTCCGAGGAGCCACCGATTGAAATAACCTCTCGGTCTACCAGGGGTTGCTGAATCGAACCCCCAGATTAAGAGAAAGAATACCTTGAGAATAAAGAAGACAATTGAAGGAGAAAGGGAAATCATGAATCGCGAGCAAGATGCAAGGTTCTAAAAGAGATATAAAAAATTTTGAGTGGCAATGATAAAAAATACCAAGCGTTCACTCCTTTTAAGTAGAGGCGTGACTCTTTGGTAACTTGCAAGAGCTGAAATGATACTCTAAAAGTTCGTACCACGATACAGTCCCACTCAACCACGAACCGCGTGTCCAGTACGTGCCCACTCCACAAGTGACACGTATGCAAGAGTATGCCATCTGTCGTAACGTGGCTATCACGACGGGACGACGATTAGATAGAAAGAGCATTTTCCAAAAAAGGAAAATTAGAGGAGTCTCCACCAACATTTATTTAAGGAAAACATTGGAAAAAACCAAAAAGATAAAGAATGGTCTACGATTTAAGATAAAAGGATTCGAGAGTCGTTTACGCTGGGAAGGTGTTAGCACCCCACGCGTTGGTCGTGAAGACGATAAACTTTAATCAAGTGTGCTAAAAATAAAGTGACTTTTAAATTATTCATCTTCCTTTAAGAACATGAATTATGTTTTTTTCTTTATTTTTTTAGAAAAATGAAAGCAAATATTTAGTTTTTTTTAAAAAATGATTTTATGTTCTTTAGTTTTTTAGGTCGACAAGGGATTTGCCCTCGCTCCTACGTATCCCCAAGTGCATTGAGGAAATCATACTTACTTAGTTCTTTGGATAGAAAACAACTTGTGTGTTGGGTTGACTTTATGTTTTTTTGAAAGATTTGTTTTAATTACGTGAAAAAAGAGTCGTTAAGTCGTTGGACCTTGAAACGAGATTGAATTTTAAGAAAAAAGCAGAGAGAATCGCTTAAGGCATTGAACCTTGATACGATCTCGAGTAATGTGTAACTTTTGTGGAGAAAAAGAAGAATTGATTGATCATTTATTTGAATATTTTTAATGTTTTTCTTAGAAAATATTTTGAATTTACGGTAAACTCTGTGAAGTCAAGCAAGTTAGAGACCCAACATGATATTCACAAAATTTATTCACAAGTTATTGAAATACCACCATGCAAGTCGGAGACCTAACATGGAGTGTATATGTAAAGGATGGAGGTGTGACTAGCAATATTTATTTAATTCAAACTGTAACAAGAAAATGGGCCAGACCAAAAAATAAGGGGTGTATGTATAAAATATGAAGGTGTGACTAGCAGTATTTATTTAATTCGAACAAAATGAGCCCTACCCAAAAATAGATAAGATATGTGTATGTATAAAAGCTGGAGGTGTGACTAGCAATATTTATTTAATTCGATTTTAACAAGAAAATGAGCCATGCCCAAAAAATATAAATAATGGGGTTGTATATGTAAAAGCGAGATGTATATAGTTTTTTTTTAATTTTTATTTTAGACAAAACAAGGAAAAAGGAGAAGAGAGGGAAAGAAGGTTTAAGAAGAGAAGAAGGGAGAAGGGAGAAAGGAGAAAGAATGAATGAAATAATACCTGGAGACCCCTCTTTTTTCCTCTGTAGTGCCAAATGACGTAATGTTGTTGACTCTTTTTGTCTCTTTGGGGTTTGTACCTCTTTAGTTCTTTTTTCTGTGTCTTTTTTTTTTTTATTCTTTCCATTTCATTAATTTCCTTTCCCTTTCTTTGTTTTATTTTTTTAAAATATTTTTTTGCTAAAATATTTTTCTTTTCCCCCTTTTTTTGGTACCAGGACAAAATTAGGGTCTGACACAAGAGTACTGCACGTGCACTGCACTCGCCTATAGGAAAAGACGAGCGAAACGCTTGTATTCAATGCGTTCTCCAACGGTAAAAAATGGGCAAAGTTGTCCAATACGGACACTCCACTTGCCTGACACGTCTGACTTCGCCTTCAGAACAAAAAGCATCTCCTCCCTGGACAACACTTGTCCAGGCTTGGGGGTTTGACAAGCTTGATAAACCTGCAACTCTCACACCTGTCGAGGTTATCACCATCAACATTGGACAACATTTGTCCACGCTCAGGGGCTCGACAAACTCGCAACCAGACAATCTCTTTCACCCGCAAGCTAGCTTAGAGCTTGGGGGGCTTATGTACTATCCAGGGTCCACAAAACACACGTGGCATGTGACATGACATTCAAGCACGTACATCAACCCTTCATGTCAGTCCTGACACAGTAGCACAGACACCTCGCCCTTAGTAGCTGGACTACTTGGTTGAACAAGTTATGTCTAACACTTCATCATTTGAATATTAATTAAAATGTTGCAACTTCCTTATCAAGTGACAGGTACTCAATTATCTATAAGATACACATTATATGTATCTATAAGCTACAATTATCTACTAGCTATTATCTACAAGCTAGTAATTATCTATAAGGATTGTTACATCACTGTAATAACCCCGACAAACAAGGACCTGAAGCTTAGTATATGTTTAGGTTCTATCTCACTCTTTTTATCTCATTATCACCTAACTCACGTACTTTCTTGAGCATCAAAGTTCTTTGTTTTGCAGGTCCTCCCTCTTGTCCTCCTAACAAAGGGTACTCACAGTCCATCGTGCGAGATCGTGAAGCCCACTTTGCCCATGTCCACCCTGATGTCGGTCAACTCTAAATTTTGGTTAATACAAAAAGTAACATCTATTTGCAAGTGTCTAAATTAAGCATGCTATGCGTCATACATAAAAAATTGTAAATTAGTATTGTCATAGTTGATTTTCAATATTATCTATGACAATTCTATTATTATAAATATACAAATAGTCAATGAGTTTTGGTAAAATAAAAAAAAAGTAGTGGATGTATTCTTATATTTTTTTTTCATTACGAGGTTATAGTTGATTTTTAAGATCGTAATTATACCATTGATATAAATTTAACTTACGAAAGAATTAAAGGCGCAAGATAGTGCTGCATGATTTTATATTTTGATTGTTTGCTCAAACCCACGAGACTCGTGAGGACAGTTTAGGGACATTGAGACTTTGAGCAAAAGGACACCTCAAATTTCCTTGTTGTCAAGCCTTTAAAAATACATATTATGTTTTAACAATTATATTCATAAAAAAAATTTAATCCAGTAACAAATATGAGTCCTACTTTAATTATTTTTAATTAATAAAAAGTATATTAAAAAAAGTGTGTTAGAAGCATAGTTGTGAAAACCGGTCTGGTCATTGACCCGGTCGAAGTAATGGATCAGTGATTTAATCGGTGGGTTAGTAATTGGTCCAGTTTGATCCGATCTATATTAAAAAATTTAAAATTATATCATATATAAATATATAAATAATTTTATTTGATTAAGAAAAATATACTAAAAAAATTAAAAAAATAATTGAAGTATCAAAGTTGATAACACAAGTAAAGTGTATTAATAAAAAAAAGATTGTAAATAACAATTACTTAAATTAAAACAAAAGTCCAGTTTTTAATATAAAAAATGAGCAAGAGGAGTACAAAAAGCAAAAAAGGGGTACAGAAAGCAAAATGATATTTGAATCTTGGCCCAAATACATGTAAACCTAATTCCTAATATAACAGTTTCTTCTTCTCTGTTGCGTCCTCGTTGCTGCATCCTCGTTGTCGTTTTCATCTTCACGAGGCCCCCTCTGTTCTCTTCTCTCCATGGCCCTTATCCACCACCCCTCTTTTCTTTTCTCTCCCTGGCCCCCATCCACCGCCCTCCTCTCTTCTCCCGCGACTAGATCCCCCACATTTCTGGTGCTTATGTTTCTCTCCCTAGCTTCTTATACACCGTTGTGGGCCTGTTCTTGGCGGTTAGCAACATCAACGTGCAGGTCATGATCTTCGCGCTCTTGGTTTCGTTTTCAATCTGGGTTTCTGCATTTCTGGTTATGGTTTCTGTTTGGCGACAACGGTGCCGGTGATGGCCGATGCGTGGGAGGCTGAAAGCGTGAAGTGAAAGTGACCCAGACCGGGTTTCAAAAATCGGTCGAATCATTGGGTCGCTGCAAAACCAGTCGGGTCATCCCGGACCAGATGCACATCACGTCGAATAACCAAACTGGCCTGATCATGCCACCGGATACTGGTTGGATTGGTCCGACCGACGGGTTCGAACCGATTTTCACAACAATGGTTAGAATAGAGTTACAACTCCTCGTACATTAATACATTAATAATGTATTTCTCACTTTTAGACTTGGTAATTTTTTTTTTTTTAAGGAATCAACTTTTCTATTTATTTCATTTCTTCCTTTTAATTTTGCATTCACCAGTTAATTATTATTAGTATTATTTTAAAAAGGAAAAATATATTTTGTTAATAAAATTAAAAGTTTAATAACTATGCACCAACAGTCCAAAATAATTTTAAACTATTTTTGTTTTTGAGAGAACTAAATAGAATAAATCTTTGTTGAAAAGAGAATATCTAGCTAACTTCGGCATGCATTCATGGTTCCTTTAACGTTGATTAGTTATGATTTATAAATAATAAAAAACTATTTTTTCTTCTTCATATTTTTACACTATTTTTTTCTTCATTTTAAAAGACCGCTTTAAAATTTCAAAGTTGGAGTTCTCAAAGACGTTATCTTAACCGCCAATTTACTCTCCCTCCCGTGCAATGTCACACTCTGTAGACGAACAACTCTCCTTTCTTCACTCCCTAATCCAAAGCAGAACGTCGTCTCTCTCTCTCTCTCTCTCTGTATCCATCTATAATATTTCGATTTCATTTCATGCATTTTCTGCGACTCAACCCTCCGATTTCTCTATTCGCTTTTGGTCTCCAAGGACGTGAAATCGTTGATCGAAGTTCGATCCAGCTTGACGCAACTCCTCAGATCTGAATCCTTCTCCGTTATTCGCTCCATCGCCATAAAAATCGTCCATGACAAGTTCTTGTTCTCGATTTCTTCGTCCGCGCTTTCGCTCTCGTCGGAGATAAACAGGTACGTGTACCGCTTCTCAGCTTAGCAATCTTCTTCTCGGAAAAAAAAAAACGTTGTCTCGTTCCATTTCTCGTGCATTTTACTAGCTCAACAACTTTCCTATTGATATCTCAAAATATCAAACAATATATACATACTTAGCAGCGACATGTATGTGCTGATTTAATAATTAGTTGCTACAAAACGCTGTTGTGCTATTTTTCTTCTTTCTCTTTTGCGTTTTCGAATTCCTTTTTTGCAAGAGTTGTGTATCGTTGAGATACAAGGCTTTAGTAATGAGAGAACACAAATCCGCTAGCTGTCAATGGCTGCAAATTTAGCCTGCAGAATGGTTAAATTTTGTGGAGAACGCTGTGCACAACGGCTTTCACGCCGTTGCCGAAAAGGTCCGATATATAGCGCAAATTATAATTTGCGATATGAAACCTAGCAAATTTTGTTTAGAAGAACAGACTTAGAAGAGTTTATTCACGATATAAAACTCCCTGTATTGTTATTGAACCATACCAGAGGGTTTGTTGTGTAAATAGTTGACATTTCATGAAGATGTTTTAGGCAATTTAGGTTCTATTTGAATAAAAATCTATATAAGGACAAGTTACAATAGAAGGTAAAATAATTAAATTAAACTTCTATAAAAAGTTAAAATCAACTTATTCGATCACTTTCAGTCTTTTAACTCTCTGATTTAACTTCTCTAAACACTGTGGTTCATAAGTTTATCAAAGAAACTTGATTTATTTTACATTTTATTTTCTTCTTCTATTAGTAGTATGTACTAGTAGTATGTATGGAGAGGTTTATTTAAACATAATGTTAGTAGAGTTTAGTTGTGTCTGTATTCTTAATTTCTGCTTGGCGATTAGGCGTGTGAAATTGCATTGTCGTGCCTTGGGAATAACGCTGATCTGAAGCCTGGAAGAGACAATTTCTGAAAACTTGAAGGCTATTATCATTGAGATGACAAGGCTCAGGAACTGTGCATTGGCATCTGTTGCTTTACGATCTGGTATCTCTTCCCTCATCCATTAATTGCATTGGAGATTCACGCGATTAATGTTCTTCTTCTTCTGAATATGTCAATCTTTAAAGCAGATATGAGTTACGAATCATTTTCAGATTACGCGATTCAGAGTGATAGCAGCAAAATTGGTTGGTCCTAGTGCTGCGTCCATCTCTCATTTTCAACTCTGCCTCTTTGGCAGAGTTTCTCGTAATTTGAACTAAAACTTCTGTAGAAGTGCGCAGCTTATTCTGTTCTTTGTTGTTGTATTTAGATTGGGAAAAATGTTAGAAATTTTCTTTTAAGTGGATAATATTAATTAATTAGTTTTATATTTTAAATTAATTGGATTAATGATATTCAAATTTTAATATTTTGACTGATTTATTATAATCATATTGAGTTGGATTTCTGGTATTTATTGTTGTTGGGCCTAATTGGGTAACAATGTAGGTTTTAGTATGACCCTGGTTTTCCATGATGAGTGGACCCAATGGGCACCACTCTTTTTGGGTAATTGGCATGTCTCCTCTCTAGCCTATTTATATGGGATTAAGCTTCATGAGTCATTATGCTCCCATCTTTTAATACTGTCAATTTCTAAATAGGAAATAGAGAGGAAGACTTTAGTATCTTGTTCCCTCATCTTCTCCACCTTTTCTTTGATTCAGTAATGGTCCAATAAGGTGTACACAATCATAATTTTAATAACTCTAATTTATTGTTATTTGATATTTTATAATCATATGCATGATCTATTATTTAATGTTTATCATTTGGTATCAGAGCATTCTATATATGATTATAGAATCCATTTTGTTGATTGGAATCAAGAAATTGAGATTTTTTTTATTCGATTAAATTGAGAACCTTAGGGCATTTGTTCTACATATTGAGATCTTTCAATTAATATATGATATGTGTATTTCTGTGGATTATGAAAGTGAGAATTTCTATTCCCAAATTTTAGGGTTCATAATTAAAAAAAATCCCCAGATTTAATTCATCGATTTCACACTTTTCTATTTGAATTTTCGTGAAACAATTGTTACAGACAATTTCACATCCCCATATTTTGATTTTCATGAAATTGGCAAATTGATTTAATCTATTTTTAAAAGTTTCGATCTTGCAATATACGAAAACTGCTTTTACGTTCATCTTCAAATAAATATTGCATTCAAATTTGCACGCACCATTTGATTTAAGTAAACTTTGTTTTTTGAATGCATTATTTTATTTATATAGTTTTTAAATAAATTCTGAACTTTATATAGATAGGACTAGTCATATATACAGGATTTTAACTAGTCATTTCAAACAAATGTTAAAAAAATAAATAAAAAAAATGTGATTTTTAAATATTAGAATGGTTGAAAATTATTGGGTTTTATACCGGGTCGGAGTGACCCGGTTAGAAGTTGAAGACAACTCTTAACCCGGTTGTAGCTTGAAGATGATATTGCAGTTGAAACTGATTTTCATGTTCCCTGCACTTTAGCTTTTCGTTAGGGTTTCACAACGGTTTCAATTTTTTTTCATATTTTTTGGTTATTGCTATTGTTACCTAAATTATTTATTACTGATAATTATTTCAATTTTGTTTAGTTTCATGACACTGTTCATAATTGGAATTCTGATTTACTATTCTTATCTGATGAATTGTTTTGGTTTCAACAAAATTATTTCATTTAAACATGAAGTTTAAGTTTCAATGAATTTGTTGACACTGTGGTGTGGGTTGAGGTTTTTTGTGAAAATTTTAAGATATCTTTGAAAGTTTCAATTTTCGTGAAATAATTATTAAAGTCTTGTGCATTTATTGTTGCATGAATTTGGAGAACCAAAAATTGTGCCTAATATTGGCTTTATTAGTGAATTAATTTATGATTTCACTTTAAAAAGGGAATTAATGTCATTTATTATTATCCTTGCACATTTATGCTGCTCACGCATTAATTGTTATTTGCTAATGTTTTGTATATGTAAGCTTAAAGTACTAAAGTCTTGCCCTTAGTTTTCGTGTTATTTCGTATTTGAATAAACTTGACTAACTAATCTAGATTTTGTAATTGGTATTGTTTATACCATACTATATGTGCAAGCCTTATTGCGGTATTGTGTTGTTGTATAAACAGTGGCGGAGGCAGGAATTTTATTAAGAGGGGGCGAACATAAGAAAAATATATCATAAATAAAAGTACTATGAAGACAATACAAATCTAATATACAAATTTTTTTTAAAAAATCTATTACAGAAATTAAAATCGCTTCACTTGACTCTTACTCTACGTGTTTTCATGTTGTTAAAATCATCTATAATTGAATCTGTGCTAAAATTCAAAACAATTTCTTTTTCAATGTATGTAATCAAAGAATCATCAAGAAATTGGTCTTTAATTCTATTTCGAAGTCTAATCTTGATTATCTTCAAAGTTGAGAAAGATCTTTTAGTAATTATTGTAGAAAATAGAAGAGTGAATACAAGTCTAATCACTCTATCAATAAGAGAGTAAATGATGGACTTTCTAGTTCTTCCTAACAACAACAACGAGAAATAGGAGAAGAAAGAAGAAAAGAGGAAAAAAGAAAGGAATGAAGGGATACCTGAAACCGTTCTCTTTCACTTATTGCAGTACCAAATGATACAACTTTTTTGACTCTTTTTGGATTTGTGTCTTCTTTTTCTCCTCTGTGTGTGTTTATGTGTCCAGACCTCTCCCTTTTATAGTGTTTTTTCTCCCTTTTCTCTTTATTCTTTCCCTTTTTATTATTATTTTTTTATGTTTTATCATTTTCCTTTCGTTTTTTCTTTTTCTATTATCTCTCTTTCCCTTTTTATTTTTATTACATTTTCTTTCCTCTTTTTTTTTATATATTTTTTCCTTCTTTTATGTTTTCTTTTCTTTTTATTGTTCTAATATTTTTTTTCTTTTCCCTTTCGCCTTTTTTTAATATTTTTTCTTTTTTTCTTTCATTTTCATTTTATTTTTTATTAATATTTTTTTAAAAATATATATTTTTATTTTCAAATTTTTAAATTTTAGGGGGGGCGGCCACCGCCCCTCCTAATTCCGTCCTTGTGTATAAATGAGTTGGTTTCATTGTTTTCACACTTACATGGGCTTAGTGTTCCTATATTTTGAACCCCATTTTCGGATATTGGCAATTTTTTTTGGTGTGAATTGGACCCCACTTTTGATTTCACTTATTATTTTAAAATTTTTCTGATGATGTGAATAGCAATGTTTCATAGTTTGTTCACCTTAGCATAAATACTTATATTTATTTTTTAACACTACATATGAGTTAGTATTAACATTTATTAGTTATTAGTAAGTGAGCATTAAGTATCATTTTTGAATTTTATATTCACTGCACATATGTTAGAATTATTTATGTCGCTTATAAGAAATAGTTTTACATGGGTAGGTCCCACAATTTATAAACTTTGAATTTTTGAGGACTTTTTTCAACTATGCATCTTTTGTGGAATACACTTTCAGAATGATGTCTTTTAGAATTCTGGTGAATTATTTTATTCAATGCTAACATGAATTATTTTTCTGGTTATTATTTTCTATGTTTACTGTTTCAACTAATGCGAAGTTCATTACTAACTTGAAATTATTAGTTTGTTTTGACTGATTTTCTATTTTGGATTATTAGTGTGAATTATGTATTCAGATTTGGGTATTATTATTTATTGATTCTTAAAATCCATTAGGACTTTCAGTTATAGTTTTACTTTTGGGTTTTAGTGAAACACTTGGTGTTGTGAAATCAATGAATTATTATTTTCCATTGGATTGAGTCTCTTTTTTTTAAGATTGAAACTTTTGATTGGGCCTCTACGTTTTAGAATTTTTTTGGACCTTAGTACTATTCATGTATTGCTTAAGGTTTGAAATTCATACGGTTGTTGTTCCAATAGTTGATTTTTGGATTATTTCACTTTTGTGAAAGATTACTTGTCCATACTTTAATATCTTACTTTTGGAATTTTGATTCATGTTTGGTGCTATAAATTTAGACTATTATATTTGATTTCTAAAAACACATGTATGTTGTGAAGTATTTCATGTTGGTGGACATCGTTGTTGATATATTATTTCAAAGGGGATAAATTATTTTTAAATTGCATGTGAAATTATGGAGAAATATGTATAATTTAAAAGTTTGTCTGCGCAAAGGGGATGAATTTTTATAATTATATGTAATTCTCCTTGTTGTTTAAATCTTCATGTGATGGAAAATATTTGTATATTATATTCCCTGCCCAAAGGGGGGTTTATGATATATAAATTATTTTGTTGTTGCCCAAATTTATTAGTCATGAAAATTTCTTTGTAAATTTGAAGAATGTTTCTGGTTATTTCATACAATTTCCTATCCAAAGGGGGTTGTTGTGTGTTTTATTTGGAAGCTTATCTATAATAAAGTTATTGGAGGTGCATTGGTCTAGGTGATCTGTCTGCCCAAAGGGGATAGTTCTCTGAAGCCAGTGTATGTTCATTGATTTATTTGTCTGAGGCTTTGTCCTTGGTTTAAACCTTGGTATGTGCATTTTATCCAAAGGGGATGTACTGTTTTGTTGGCCTCGTTGTAATGACTTGCTTTGTTAAAAGCTATATTTTGTCTTATAGTTTATTTTAATGCATTCGTTTTGCCTTATTAGTGAATCTTTTGTTAATTCCTTTAAATTAATTTAAATATATTTGACTAATTCATCTGTATGAAAGTAAGTTGGAGTAAATATAATTTCTCAGTACTTTATGTAGATGACATTTTATTTTTCAATAAGATTTTGATTTATTGAATGAAACAAGAGTCTTTCATCTAAAAATCTTTGATAGGAAAGACTTTTCGATAACTTTTTTACGTGTAGAACAAGAGTATTTTATTTTCATGTAGTGAGCTTAATTAGTGGGAGTTATAAAGGCTTGCTTTTGAATATTTTAGATTCTTTCGATTCCCTTGATCAGTGAGAGTTATATTTAGTTTGCTTTTCGAGTCACTTTTGTATGCAAACTGATAATTATTTTGTGATTTTTGTTTGAATTTTATTGATAATCATCGTTATTGTTTTTCTCCTGTTGACTGAGAAATATATGTATGAAATAATATCTTTAAGCATGTTGTGAGCTTAAAGATATCTAGATGTCACAAATTTTGAGATCTCATGTTGTATTGTGACATGTGGTTTATTTAACCTGAGAAATTTCATGTCGTTTGGAAATTGCGTTAATTCAATTTCATGTTGTTAAGAAATTGGATTGAAAAGGCAATTTCATGTTGTTTAGAAATTGCGGTGATGTAATTTCATTTTGTTGAAAAATTGCATCAGAAAAAATGTAATTTCATGTTGTTTTGGAAATTGCACTAATATAATTTCATGTTGTTGAGAAATTACATTGAGGACCGATAAGAATTAGTGTGTTACATTGTTGATTACTTTTTTGGTGCTAATTCTTAGTACACTACTAGACTCAGGTTCATGAAGATGTAATACTCATTATATGTGAGTATGGAAGGTTATATGCTATGATATTTTCAGTATATTGATCGCCATGTTCCTATGATGAGGTTATGTTAGATTGAATCATTTTGAGATGCTGGAATTGGAATATTGTTTATGAAAATTGTGGCCACTTAAGATGAATTTTCAATTATTATCCCGATAGAGTCATTTTCGAAATAAAATGATTTTCAAAATAATATTAAATTAATTAATAAACCCAAGTGAGAGAATGCTAAAAAATTTCCTTTATGTAGGCAATATTAATTAATTAATTTTGTATTTTAAATTAATTGGATTAATAAATATTCAAATTTTAATATTTTGACTAGACCATGAGCCATTATGCTTCTCGAAGGCTACTAAATTTCTAAATAGGCAATAGAGAGGAAGACATTGTCATCTTGTTGCCTCATCTTCTCTAGCTTTTCTTTGATTCAGTAATGGTCCAACAAGGTATACACAATCATAATTTTGATAACTCTGATTTATTGTTATTTTGTTATGTGGTGTTTTATAATTATATACATAATCCGTCATTTAAGATTTATCAAATAATGCCTAGGCATCTTTTTGTCGGGGATTCGATTTGTGATAGGAATGTGTATTTAGGTTCTCTCTTGTACATTACTTATAACTGTCTCAAGAGTGTTTCCATGTTTTGTAGGATATGTTTTATTCTTTTTCCCAAATTTCTCCACTTTTCTCGTTCATGATTTAATTTTATTTTTGGTTTCTCTGATGTTATTTACCTGTTTGTAGTCTGTTGATAATTAGAAATAAAATTGGTGCTTCTATCTTTTATTCTTCCTCTTCTTTGTATAAAATCATACACTTTGGATGGGTATATAGGGGATATTGTACTTGTTATTCATTCTACCTTAGTGGCTAGTCGCACGGACATTGATATTTAAACTAGATTTTATATACTTTTCAGAAACTAATGCATTTTTGTGCTTTACGGGTTGTGATTAGTTACTGCTAATGCTGTTTCCTCATATCAGCTCAGGTGCAGACGACAGAGTACCTAAAAAGGAAAACAACAGAGCGGCAAAAACCGAACTTAATCTACACAGAAAAACGATGTCTAGCAAGCACCTCTTTCAGAAATGGAATTAAGAGACAAAACATGCGAAAGTTACGTGAACACCAAAGTCTCCAACAACAGATCAGCGGTGAATTAGATGGACGACATCCAAATTTGAGGTTAAATTAATGATCAATTTAATTGTGACTTCTTTTCAGTGAACTAATTCATTATTGTTTAAGCATTGTGAAGTTTTTAAATTTCAGTCTTTTTTCCATTTGAGTATTAATCCTTGATTAGTTTCTGGTGTTTTTAGTTTTTACACATTGAAAGAGCAAGTTGTTAATTTACGCCATATAATATTTGGCAAGTTAACAAAGGCAGTAAGTAGTGCAGTACTATATGATTATATACCGTCTGTGCGCAGCTATTTAATTTGCCAATCTGAATTTCTTTTACCTAATAAACTAACATTTTTTTGTGTGATCAGTTGAAAGTATACTCGTGTGTTTGGCTGGTGATACCTACGTGGATTCTCCATTCTATAGAAATTATGATGTCAGTTGATTCGTTAACTTTAATAGTTTAACAAGCTAAACCAACGAAGGAAAAAAAAAAAGAAGTTAAACCAGCCCCTAGTAATAAACTAATACTCGAGCAATGGTGGGAAGTGGTTGTGCTGGCCTAGATGTTATAAGGTATGAGCCTAACCTGCATTATAAATCAAAGGTTGTGACTTTTATTTCCTGCACATCCAAGTTGTTTCCTGCATTTTTTTTGGAATATATATTTTTTTTATCTTTTGGATTCATCAATCCGAAAATCAAAATCTGTAATAAAAAAATTGTGTATGAAACAACTTGAAAATACAGAAACTGTTGGAGTACAAGTGTGAGGTAAAGTTCCACATCGAATAGAAATAGAAAAGTTGAACACCATATAAGTGGAAGAAATATAAAAGTTTAACACACTACTAAAAAATAGCTTTTAACATCGCCAAGTTAACATCGATTTTCTAAAAAACCGATGTTAACGAAAACGCGGTGGCAAAATCGTAAATAAAGCATGAACATAACATCGGTTTTGTTAAAAATACGCAAAAACCGATGTTAACTGGTTCAATATAACATCGGTTTTGAAGTATTTTTAACAAAACCGATGTTATATTGAACCAGTTAACATCGGTTTTTGGTTTTCTCAAGGAAACCGATGTTATATTGAACCATTTAACATCGGTTTTTAAGTTTTTTAAGGAAACCGATGTTAACGTGAATAATTTAACATCGGTTTTTAAGTTTTTTTAATAAAACCGATGTTAACGTTAAACAGTTAACATCGGTTTTGTAATGAAAACCGATGTTGTCGTTGTTAAAATAGTAGTCCCCAAATCAAATATCACCACTGTCGCGCGCTTCTGTTTTCCCTCATCCCTAACCTCATCTTTCACACTCGCGTTTCCCTCATCCCTAACCTAAGCGTTTCCCTCATCCTAAGCTATCCTTAACCTCGCGACCTCATCCCAAGTGTGATTGTCTGCACCTGGCGACCTCACGGCGGTTCCATTTCCGTTCCTGTAGCCACTGTTGACGCGCTTCTGCATTTGTGTTCTTCTTTTGAGCTTATTTTTCTGTTTGGGTACGTTATTTTCCACTGTTGGTGTAGGTTTTGTTTCTCTTTAAATGGCTATTTACAAATGTGGTGTGGCCTCTATGAATGCAGTGCTTGATTTAATGTACATTGTTGCTACTGATTAATGGTCCCATGCATGGTTAATGTACGTTTTGTGTTGTTTCTTAATTAGAAT
>PYAF01002572.1:592323-622047 GCA_007407185.1 Glycine tomentella
AACATCGGTTTTCTTTAGAGAAACCGATGTTGTTTTACCTTGTTAACATCGGTTGGGACAGCCAAACCGATGTTGTTTTGTTCGTTAACATCGATTTTCCAATGAAACCGATGTTGATTTTCTTCGTTAACATCGGTTTTACATGACAACCGATGTTGCCTTCCGATGTAGCTTCTTTTCAACGTTTTCAGCTTTCATATGTCCACATCGGTTATTGATGGGAAACCGATGTTATTGACTATTGTTAACATCGGTTTTGAGAACCGATGTTAAGTTCAAGACTTTTAACATCGCCTGATTCAACATCGGGTCGGAACCGATGTTATATGTCGAAAATAACCGATGTTAAAAGCTGGTTTTCTAGTAGTGACATCATATAAGTGGAAAGAAAACTCATTGGATTAAGGTAAGGTTCTAGACAGTTTGTTCACTTGGAGGAACTTGTTCCATTTATTTGATGTTGGTCATGTTTTAAAAATTGATTTATAACCATTTTGAAAATTTCATCTTGTTGAAAAACGAAAAGTTTATTTTAAATCTTTTTTTTATCATTTAAAAATCTATTTTATAATAAAATCTATTAAATGAGATTTAAAAAATACTTCTAAATAACCTAATGAGTTTATCTTATAAGTAGATTAGTAAGTTTAAGTTCTTAAATAAACTAATATAATTTCAAAATATATACCATAGTAAAAATTTAAAATGTTATAATAATAATAATAATAATAATAATAATAATAATAATAATAGAACAAGTATTTTTAAGATGTATCAAGTTTATATGAACTACACCTGATTTAGTACTCATCCGTTGGTAGTTATATAATAAATTTGAGTCTTTATTTTTAAGTGAGATAGTTTTCTCTTATTACTTAAAAATTAATTATTTGATATCGTCCAATAATATACTAAATATTTGATTTGCTTGATTGACTAACTTTGTAAAAAGAATTTTAAAAAAAAAATCTGTCTAAACAAGTGTGAGTGGTATTAATTTGTATCCGACATTATTCCATGACATATTTCACGTGGCTTGCATGTCTAATTTTAAAAAAGAAAAAAATAAAAAAAAATTGAGTGGAATTTTAAAAGTTTTAACACCCCCGTCCATGAACGTCATATTTAAACATGTTGCTGAAATCTTATAATTTTGTATATAATTTCACAATTATATATATATATATATATATGTTACAGATAAAAGATAAGTAATATATTATCTTTATCCTATTGACTCAAATATTTGAATCTCCAGTAGTCCGTTATCGTAACTACTCAGAAGATAGAAGATATAATGGTTATCTTCCAGTTATCAATATCTTCACTTCTGAGGGAACGAAGATATTGGGCCCAACTGTCTGTTATCAAAATACAGGTTAGAACCATATAAATACAGCACATCCCATGGTGAAAGGTACACATATAATTCTGACTCTCTTTCCATTCACACGGCACACACCGCACACCAATTGCTTCGTGTGTATTGCTGCTGTGATCTTCTTCTTCCTTAAGTTACTTCAGTTCATAAGCTTCTTAAGAGAGAGAGAGTCCGATCCTATAGAAAATTATCCAACACCACTTGTTGGACATTTCTGTTCTCTCCGAGCAGAACAGTGGCGCCGTCTGTGGGAACGATAAATTTCGAATCCCACCAACTCTCAATGGCTAGTACCAGAAGACACCAGAACGCCAGACGTGAAGAACTACCCAGGAATCCGAATCCGGAGAATGTGGTGGTAGAGGATGCATTGTCCTACACGGCTTCATCTCGTGCGGGACCTGCAACACATGCGTCGGCCAACACACCACCGGCCGCACAAGAAAACCCTGAAGCTTCTCAGCGTTTCATTCAGAATGCTCTCTAGTCCCTGTTGGCTAGAATGGAGAATCTGGAGAAGCGCTATGAACTCCAACGCCAGGAAGACATCCAGGGGCTGATTGCCCAGTTGGAGGAACGCAGTAACAGAAGGCGAGAAGAGGAACGTCGGCGGAATGTCGATCACTCAGAAGGCCATGCGGAAACCAACCAGCCTCATGCAGCAGACAGGAGGCAGAGACCAGAGACGTCGGCCCGCACCGCAGGAACCAACAGTAGAAATCCAGTTGAGCATTCCGAGCAGGGAAGAGCGTCTCGTTCCCATCATGAGACACTTCGCCTGTCCTCGGCTATGACGCCAGTGCACTTCACGGAAGGGAGGCCGACGGGAGAGGTCACCCGTCACCCCAGCCAAGGCGATGGCACGTATCGAAGGAAGTATCGCCGGGGTCATCAAAATAACAGTCCATTTGTCGATCAGATAGTGGACGCTCAATTTCTGGAGGATTTCGACGGCTCCTTCCTGTCCAAGTATGACGGGAGCCAAGATCCACAGGTACATATCGACGAGTTTTATATGCAGATGTGTGTTCGTGGAATTGATGAACCCATCATATCTCGGATCTTCGCTACCACCTTAACCGAGGCCGCCCAGACCTGGTTCCATTCATTGCCGCCGAGGACCATTCATAACTTCGAGGATTTCGGCCAAAAGTTTTTGCTGAATTTCGCGACAAGCAAGAAATAGCCAAAGTCCGAGTTTGCCCTGGGAAAGATACGTCAGCAGACCGGAGAAACTTTACAAAGCTACTTGAACCGATTCAAGGAAGCCGCATTGCAAGTCCAAGGGCTAGAAGAGAAAGTCCATGTTCACCTTCTGTCGGCAAGGCTCAACGGGTCTTCCCGACTTGCTAAGTCAATTTACAAGGATCCTGTGAAAACCCTAAACAAATTTAGGGTCCGATCCAAAAAGTATTTGGAGTTGGAGCAAATGGAGATCGCCAACTCGGTTCTGAGGGAAAATAAAAAACCCTCCTCACCACGGAACCCACGTTAGGAAAATTTCCAGGTCGGACAGTCCAGCCGACATCCGTTGAGCACCCCGGCAGGCCGACCTCCACGAGGCATCCCCGACCCTCGTTCCAGGCCCGGGAGATATGAGCTGAAGTTCGACAAATATGCTCCACTGAATGCTACGCGTGGGCAAACTTGGAAGGAGGTGGCTTTCACTGATATGAGGAAAGTCGACCGACCTCCTCCTATAGTGCGGAGAGAAGGGATGGATTACTCTCGGTATTGTGATTTTCACAATGGACCGGGACATACGATCGACCAATGCTGAGAGCTCCGAGATGCAATAGAGAGATTCGTGCATGAAGGCAAGCTGCGCCAATACGTAATTCGAACCCAGGGGCACCAAGCCAAGAGAAAAGCTCAGCAGGAGAATAAACCACGAGTTGACAAGAAAAGCAAGAAGGACGACGAGTTCCCAGAACCCGAGTTCGAATGCAACGTCATCACAGGAGGAATGGGAGGAGGTGATACGGCCAATCAGCGGAAGAAATACCTCAAGGAGGTAATGTCAGTAAGGGATAGGCCGAAGTTCAAGGAAAACAACGGCGGAAATAGCAAGAAAGATGCACCCCCACTAATTTATTTTACCGAGGAAGACTTGAAGGGAGTGGTACCTGGGCATGAAAACGGTCTCGTCATAACAGGAACCGTAGCCAATTTTCGGGTCAAAAGGATATTTGTCGACAACGATAGTTCGGCCGACATCATTAACTGGAGCGCCTTCAAAAAGATGAATTTGAAGGAGGAAGACTTGAGGCCATGCCAAACCATGCTGTACGGTTTCAACGGAGAAGGCACCGGCTTAAAGGGGGCCATCGATCTCTAGCTCACACTGGGAACGAAGGAGGGCTTTAAGTCGGAAAGGGTGACGTTCACCGTCGGTGAATTTCCGTCCCCATATAACATCATTTTGGGCAGACCCACACTCCACAAGTGGGACATCCTGATGTCCACCAAGCATCAGAAGATGAAGATGATAGGGCACCTCGACAAAGTCATTACGATTTGCGGAGATCAAAGAGAATCACGGCAGTGTTACTACAACACGATCAGGGAAACGGAGGGTGGCCCGTCATCCCAACCTCGAATTCGGCAAGGAGAGCAGAGAGGATCCAGGGCCGAGGCACATTCATCCCGGAAGCCGGTTAATCTAGTAGAGCTGGATCTACGGGATGTCGAGGAATGGAGACCAGAGCCAGTGGACGAGCTTGAAGATGTCCAGATCGACGGTTCCTCGAAACAAATTACGAAGGTGGGCAAGCAATGTGACCCAGAAACCAAGGGCAGGTTGATTCAATGTCTGAGGGAAAATCAGGATGTCTTTGCTTGGAAGGCATTCGAGATACCTGGGATTAAGCCTACCTTTTGTTGCCACAAATTGGCAATGTATCCCGGCTCTAAGCCAATAGAACAAAAGAACAAGAGGCTCGGCCCGGATAGGAAACAAGCTCTGACGAAGCATATTGGAGAACTGCTGGAGGCCGGATTTATAAAAGAGATACAGTACACAACATGGCTTTCCAACGTGGTCATGGTGAAGAAATCCAACGGGAAGTGGCGGGTCTGTGTCGACTACACAAATCTGAATAAAGTTTATCCCAAGGATTCGTATCCAATGCCGAGTATCGATCAGCTTGTAGATGACTCGGCCGGCTTTCAGCTGCTATCGTTTATGGATGCTTATTCTGGGTATAACCAGATACCCATGCATCCAACCGACAGAGAAAAAACGACATTCCAAGGGATCGATGCAAACTACTGCTACGATGTCATGCCTTTCGGTTTGAAAAATACCAGGGCGACCTACCAGCAGATGATGAATAAGGTTTTCTCGGATCAAATCGGGCGCAATATTGAAGTATACATCGACTATATGATCACGAAGACATCGGCGACCGGGGACCACATCCAAGATTTGGAATAAACCTCCCAGAAACTGAGGCAGCACAGTATACGGCTGAACCCACTGAAGTGTGCATTTGGGGTAAGAGCCGAAAAATTCCTGGGTTTCATGCTGACCCACAAGGGAATAGAGGCAAACCCGGATAAATGCAAGGCCATCCTGGATATGCAATTTCCGACCAACAAGAAGGAGGTCCAACAATTGACGGGGAGGATGGCGGCCTTAACCCGGTTTCTTCCGAGGTCCGCGGAGAAGGCTCTTCCTTTCTTCAAGCTATTGAAGAAAGAAGCAAGCATAGGATGGAACTCGGCATGTGAGGAGGTATTTTAGCAGATCAAGACGTGCTTAGCTTCATCTCCAGTATTGTCAAAGCCCGAGCCGGGAGAAACGCTCGTCCTGTACCTCTCGGTAGGCGAAGAAGCCATTAGCACCGTACTGGTCAGAGAAGTGGGCAAGTCACAGCTGCCGGTATATTTTGTAAGCCGAGCTCTTAAGAATTCAGAATTGCGGTACCAGAAACTCGAAAAGGTGGCTTTTGCTCTGCTCACCACGGCAAAGAGGCTTCGTCCATATTTCCAAAGCTATATTGTTGTTGTAAGGACGAATCAGCCCATCTGACAAGTGTTGCACAAGCCGGATTTAGCAGGAAGAATGATGAACTGGTCCATTCAGCTATCCGAGTTCGACATTTAGTATGAGGCCCGCCATGCCATTAAGTCACAAGCCTTGACCGACTTCATAGTAGAGCTGACCCCGACATCAGCCACTCAACAGAAGGATAAGGTGTGGAAAGTCTATGTTGACGGTTCGTCCAATGCGAAGGGAAGTGGAGCCGGGATCATCGTCGAAAACCCCGACGGTGTATCTCTGGAACAATCATTGCAGCTTAATTTTTTGACTTCTAATAATCAAGCTGAATATGAAGCTTTGATTGCCGGGCTAAAGCAAGTCAAGGAGCAGGGAGCGTCGAGGGTCAGCGTCTTCACTGACTTGCTGCTAGTTTCCGCGCAGATCAAGGGGAGATATCAAACCAAAGGCCCTTTACTAGCCAAGTATCTGGCTAAAGTAAAGGAGATGATGGCGAACTTTGATGAAGTAGTGGTCGCGCACATTCCAAGGGAAAGAGAACGCCCGAGCCGACATACTATCAAAGTTGGCTAGTACGAAAGGAGCGGGGAACCATAGGACGGTTATACAACAGGAGATTGCCCAGTCGACGTGCGTCATGGTCATACTGGTCGCTGAGGACTGGAGGAGGCCCATAATTAATTACTTGGAGCAAGGAGTTGTCCCAGATAAGGAACTAGAGGTGAAAAGATTGACCCGAGAGGCAGCGATGTATGTAATCCTTGACGGTGAACTATACCCCCGAGGTCTACATACTCCGCTATTGTTGTGTCTAAGCTCAGACCAAGCTGAGTCTGTGCTCTCGGAAATACAGGAAGGGATCAATGGACAAGACATGGGGGCAAGAGCTCTGGCACTAAAGGCTCTTCGCGCAGGGTATTTTTGGCCGACCATGAAGACGGACGCAACAGAACATGTCAAGAAGTGTGATAGTTGCTAAAAGCATGCGAAAATAGTATGGGTCCCCCCGTCCGAGCTCAGCTTGATCACTGCTCCGTGGCCATTTTACAAATGGGGCATGGATCTCCTGGGGCCGTTTAAGGCTACGGAAGGTCAAATGAGATGGCTAATAGTGGCCGTTGACTACTTTACCAAGTGGATTGAGGCCGAGTCGTTATCTGCCATCACCTCGGCCCGAGTTCAAAAGTTCTTGGAATGGAGCATAATAGCGAGGTTTGGAATCCCGGCAGAAATTGTTACCGATAATGGGACACAATTTGCCGACGGTACGTTCAAAGCAATGATGATCGGCTTCCATATCAAGCACCACTTCGCCTCAGTAGAGCACCCACAATCTAACGGCCAAGCAGAGGCGGTGAATAAAGTCATCCATGATGGGCTAAAGAAAAGAATGCATGAAGCCGGCCCGAACTGGGTCGCGCAACTTTACTATGTGCTTTGGGCTTACAGAACTACGGCCCAAACGGCTACCGGAGAAACCCCATTCAGGATGACTTATGGCTGTGAAGCCATGATTCCTGTAGATATCGGCCAATCATCTTAGAGGAGGCAACATATATCTCAGGAGAACGACAATGATGCTGCACTTGCTGCCGAGCTGGAGTTGATAAAAGAAGTTCGTACAGCTGCCCATCGCCGAGATCTACATCAAAAGGGCAAATTGGCCCAAAGATTCAATAAAAGAGTGAGACCGAGGTCTTTTCAAAAAGACGATCTCATGTTACGACGAGCAGACATCATAAATAAGAATGTCCGAGATGGGAAGCTAGCAGCAAACTGGGAAGGACAGTACCGGGTTGTCCAAAATCTTGGGCAAGGAGCATACTTGTTGGAAACATTGGACGGCAAGCAAGTCAAACGGACTTGGAACGCGGACAAGTTAAAGAAATACTATAGCTGACAATGTGCAGCCGAGAAAGTCCATGTGTTTTCCTTTAGTTGGCTTTCAGTCAGTCATTGGGATCATGGAACTCCACCGTGTGTTTCCCTTTAGTTGGCTTTAAGTCCGTCATCGGAATCATGGACACCATGTGTTTCCCTGTAATTGGCTGTCAAGCCCGTCATAGGGATCGTGGGAGTCACTGGGATTTCCCTTAGTCGGAATCACCAGAAAAATTTTCATGTGTTTCTCATTAGTCTATTATGTGAACCGGGAACATAAAACCCGCGCAAGTCTGTCATTGAGATCATGAACTTATGTAAATCTTCGAAGATTATTAATAAAATCCTTAATAGGAACATTTTGTGCACAAACTTTGAGCGCTTAGTCGTTGTTTTATATTAACTCGGTCCTGATCAGGCCGACGTAACTATTTAATCACGGGTGAATCATCGGATTTTCCGAAAGAATTACATCTACGAGTTAACGTTACGAATATATTAACAGTTGCTAAGACGGGAACATGATCCCACAATCATATCTAACGTCGACCAAAGATTCGAGTTAAAAAATACATACTCGGCCATAGAAGCCGAAGTGAAATATTTAAAATCCCGACTGACGAGTCAGGGTAAAAAATTACTTGGCCATAGAAGCCAACATATGGAAGTAAAGTATTTAAATCACGACCAACGAGTCAGGGTAAAAAGTACTCGGCCGTTGGAGCCATTATACGGAAGAAATAAAAGCGGCAAATCGAAACTGATAAAAGCCGACTAGAATTACTTAATGAAATTGTGCAAAGTATTCAAGAAATTGTTTAGAAAAGTTAAAAGTAAATACAAGCAAAACCAGCATTCTGGCCCTTTTAGTTCCCGTCGCCACCTTGACCGGGATCCCCCTTGGGCGTGTCCGCTGAGCTCGCTTCCTCCTCCTCACTGTCCGAAATGGTCAACAACTGGCCATTCCCGACATAAGACTTGAAATGCATGCCCTCGGTGTTCAGCTTGAGGCTGGGGTTCAAGAAGCGGATCTGGTCCAAAGCGTTATTAAATGAAGCTTCGGTGGACCGGGCTAGCTGCGACCGAATGAACATAAGTTCATTGAGGGTGTCAGCTACTTGCTTAGTTTTATTTTCATTGATAGCAAATAGCTGATCACACCGGTCGCGAACGTCGGCGACCCGCCCCCGGAACTCGGTCAGATTCTCCTCCAACTTGGCCACAGCAGCTTGAGAAGATTCAGTCTCCGCCCGAGAAGCTGCGAGTTGAGCTCGAGATGCCTCAAGCTCTGAAGTCAACTTTGCTACCGACTGTTGAGCCTCTTTGGCCTCTGCCCGAGGACGCCGCTTGCTCCCGGGCCAAGTTCAGCTCCTGTTGAAGTCGCCGGGTCTCACTCTCAGAAGCTTCAAGCTCGGCAGCCACCTTGCAAGCTTTCTTATTTAAAGATGCTAAGCTTCCAACCAAGGTGGCGGTTTTCAAGCAAGCCAACTCCATTGAGCTCAGCTCCTCCAACTCAGGATCAGAAAAAGGCACTATGTCAGAGTACCTCTTCGGTGCCCGAGCTACTTGGAAAAATTCTCTAGTCATCCCCTTATCCCATAGAGTCCGGGGAGAGAGCTGAATATGCTCCTCAGAAGGCTCGGGCACTGAGGAAGGAGCATCTGTCGAGGCCGGGGCATCAGGAACAATGTTGGCCGCGGGCTCATCGGGAATGATGACGGCGCCTCGGCCACAGGAGAAGGAGGCGGAGGAATTGGAGCCTCCACAGTGGGCTCGGCAGGAATCGGGGCCGGGTCAGCACCAGTTGTAGTGGCCCTGCTAGTCCCCCCGGTCAGCTTTCGCTTTTTCCAGGATTTGAGAGCCAAAAGGTGAGCGGGTCTTGGTACCGAGTAGGAGTCCATTTCGACCGCTGCACAAACATCAAAAGATTAGCAATAAAAGAAGTTAAATATTCAGTTTTATCTATGAAAGAAATCTAAACTGACCACACTGAATATAAGAAGCTATGGGGGCCAAGCATCCCGACTCTTTGTACGACATTATTCGAGCTGCAGAAGTGGCATCAGAATCCGACAACCGAGTCTCGTCGGTTCGGTAAAAGGCGGAAGGAAGGTTGTGGTGAGCGGAAGACCAATACAATGGAAACTTCCAAGATTCCGAGGAAGAATCAGTTGAGTTAAAGAAAAAAGGACGTTGGCCGGGCTCGGCAACGACCTTAAAGAATTTATCCTTAAAGCCCTTGAAGGACTCGACGTATAAGGAAAAAAGCCGACGGTCGGAGTGACGATCAGTACGACCTCGGAAAGAAGTCCAGCCTTTCCAGTCGATAGGTTCCCTACCGGATCGGTTGGTTTGAACCATGAAAAAATAAAAGAATAAAGGACAAGTGCAAGGAATCTCTAGCCTTCGGCAAAGGATCTCGAAGGCTTGCATAAAGGCCCAGCCGTTCGGATGAATTTGGGAAGGGGCAACTTGCAGATGATCCAACATCCGCATTTGAAAGTCAGTAAAGGGAAGACGGACTCCCAACCGAGTAATGACATCTTTGTAAAATAAAAAAAAGTCGGGATCGTTCCCTTCCCGGGAGGAGCATATGGGCTCATCTGGGCGGAGAAGGCAGATGTGAAAGCCCTCTTGAACCCCGAGGGGGATCAAAGCAAGGTCCTTGGAATCTAATACCGAGGTGTGTTGTAACACCTCATGGGTGATCCAGGGGAACCTACCTGTTAAAGCAGGGGAAGGAGTTTCAGATCGAGACCTGGTTGCGGATTCCTCAGCAGTTCTGGCCTGAGATGAGTCCATAATTACCTATGACAATAAAAAGAAATAATTATTAGTGAAGTACCTGGAAGAAGAACCGTCAAGGGGCTAGGGTGAGAAGAGGTCGGAGCCGGTATGGCAGAGGCCTCAGCAGAAGTCGGCACCCCAACATTACTGTCTAATTGGGGCGGTGGTACATAAATTTCTTTTGGAGAAGGCTTAGGAACCCTGATGGGGTGGTGCCGGCATTGATCCAGTAAGGCCTCGGCTTGTCTATTGAGATCCCTACTGGCTAAATATATGAATTCCTCCACATAGTTTGGACAATGTTCATATCGGATTTCAAAATCTGGCTCAGATGTGGGGCTGGTTTCAGAATTAATTGAAGGGACATTACTCGAAGGAGTGGGAGCCCTGGGGGGTACCCTAGACTCGGAGGCAAGTATTGCCGACCTTTGACATGATGATGACCCCAATATAGAAGGCCTTAGTCTGGAAGGATTGGAAAGTTTGGGATTGTGGGTCTTCGAATTGCTTGGGCCAGAAGGAACCCGAAGCAGGGACTTTCTTTTTTCTTCTTCAGAAAGGGGAAGACCAAAAAGCCAGAATGCAGCACGAGGAGAAACGGATTTGCGGATTTCCTCTTCTTGTTCAGGAGTATATTTCATGATGAATGGTGAAAAAACGCACAGATGCCAAAAAAGCACAAGAACTGGAGATTAAAGGGATATGCAGGAAATACTGACACTTAGGGTTTATACGAAATAGAATGGAAAACAAGAAATTAAAATGGCAGCAAATAAAAAGTAAGTGGAAGATACCTGGAATAGAAGAGGGTTGATGGAAGGAGGATCGACAGCGAGGAACAAATGATTCAGAAAAAGCACTGGAAGAAGCAAGAACGCAGAGGTCGCAAAAGATGCAGAAGAGGCGCAAGGGAGATGAGAATGCAGAAGATGTGAAGGCCAAATCAAAATAAAAGTATTTTAATGAAATGAAACGGAAGGGGCACATTAAACAAAAAAAAGTAACCGCCAGAATTCAAAAGTCATGGATAATAACTGCTGGTTATGGAAGAACGTGGAAGGGGCAAAGATGTCATTAGCACAGAAAGGAAATGATTGAAACGTGCAAAGAAAGGACAAAGGCTGGTTGACAAGGCACGTGGCGGCTGGGGAATAGAAGACGTTTCATTCCTTTATGTTCATAGACGTTCCATTCCTCTATGTTCATAGCTGTCTAGGCTGCTTTGAAAAGACAAGAGATAGCTCGACATTAACATCGATGAGAAATGACCGGTGGACATTGTCAGAAGATGGATTATTGTGACAAGGGGCAGATGCGGAGTGTGTCTCGGCTCGGATCCTAATCATCACCTCGGTTCGGACGATTGTTACCTCGGCTCATACCTTGGATGCATCGGTTCGGACGATAGCTCTTTCGGTTCGGACACCAATTAACCTTGCTCGGGTTCTTTCCAAAGAGCATGGTCGACTCCATTACTGATACATCCCGGCCACCCAGAATGCTAGATGATCGGGCTGAGGGGCATCTGTTACAGATAAAAGATAAGTAATATATTATCTTTATCTTATTGACTCTAATATTTGAATCTCTAGTAGTCCGTTATCGTAACTACTCAGAAGATAGAAGATATAATGGTTATCTTCCAGTTATCAATATTTTCACTTCTGAGGGAACGAAGATATTGGGCCCAACCGTCTGTTATCAAAATCCAGGTTAGAACCCTATAAATACAGCACATCCCATGGTGAAAGATACACATATAATTCTGACTCTCTCTTTTCATTCACACGGCACACATTGCACACCAATTGCTTCGTGTGTATTGCTGCTGTGATCTTCTTCTTCCTTAAGTTGCTTCAGTTCATAAGCTTCTTAAGAGAGAGAGAGCCCGATCCTATAGAAAATTATCCAACACCACTTGTTGGACATTTCTGTTCTCTCCGAGCATAACAATATATATATATATATATATATATATATATATATATATTAAATTCATCTCACAACCCAAAAATTTAATATATTCAAATAGTTTTTTCGTGGAACTTTGTAAGGACCCGCGTATATTTGATCAATAGTTGTGTTATTTATGTTTAAAATGTTCACCATGAATCTCACTGTCGTATTCTAATATTACACTCATTGTCTCATTTCTTATCTTTATTGTTTTCTTCTTTTCTCATCATCTAAATATATTCAAAATGGGGGTGGAAGTCGATAATTATTCAAAATAAAAATTAAGGCGGCCCTGCAGGCAACAGATCATGATCATGTGCTTCGTACTTATTATTATAATTTACAAACATATGCTTTGCGTAGAGTTGGTCATATCAAACAAGCATGTTGAAAATTAACGATGATGATCACATTGGGAACTGAATTTGCTCATGCAGATATATGAATTGAATTTTGAGGCCAGTTTGCTACTCAATGCCACAGCCAGCAAATTTTCTATCATGCTTAATTTGTCAAACCTCATACTTCTAATTTCTCCAACTTCTCTGCTGGTGTCTAAAACTCAGGTCAGATTTACATGACTTTGAGACAAAAAAATGTTCAACATTTCTTTATTGATTCAAATTTAAAATTAAGATAAATCAATAATTTTTTGATAATATTTTAAATTGCATTATCATTTTTTTTGTTTAATTGTTTATTTTAATATAAATGAACTCTTAAAAGACTTTTTCGTGGTTCTCCACACTCTTTGGAACATAAAAGTTTTGATTTGGACAAGACACACCCACCCATGTACATATAAGTTTAGAAAAAATCATCAACTTTAACGATTTTATGGTAAGACTATGTATACGGATGGATTTTATTGTCTCTGGAATCAAACACAAATCTCCACATTTACCGGAGCTAAAGGCTTTCTAGGTGACGAAAAGGACTCAACATTATCAACTTTAGAAATACATAACTAAGAAAGATTAATTAGGATTTTGGATAAATAATAAGAGTGTTTTAGAACATTTCATTATATGATTTATTTGTAGTTTTTCATTATTGTTACAATTTCTGAAACCTCATGTTTTAGAATATTTCATTACATGATTTGTTTATAGTTATTCATTTGGCCCGACCAAAAGAATGTTAGAAGAAATTATCAAAAAAAGATGATAAGATATATAATATTTTTAAAACTTTAATATATAATTGTACTAAATAATATCATTTAGTTTACGTGTAGTTTATATGTAGTCGATCTTATTTAGTGGGATAAGACTTTGATGTTATTATTATTGTTAATGTTAAACTTTTATTTATCAACATCAACATCGACAGCACCTTTAACCCAAATTAATTGAAATCGGTTGTAGAAGAACTCAATGAGAAATCCGAAAGAAATAAGAAGAAAGAGAAATATAACACATTTTATTTGAAAGATTGAGTTTATATATTTTATCTTTTAAATTGATGTGTGTGAGTTAATTTTGAGTTAATTCTTCTATCATTAATTTGATATTATGTAGGATACTATCCATTGGATAAAGTATACAAGTAAGATACCTTTACCTTAGTTTTGTAGGATTAAATTAGACTTATAATCCATAATTCATGACCTATTCTAAATCTATTTAATGAGTTAGTCATCATACAAGTGTTAGGTGTGGACATCCTCACCTTACAAGTCAATTTAGTACTCCTACTGCTTCTATATATAAGACTCAATTACATAATTTATCAAAATTAAGAAAAGTGATTAATTTAGCTAATAACAATAAATTTGTCTTAAATTTATAACTTTTTCCAAAATATCATTGACATTAATACTCCCATCTGCATGACTTTCTAATTGTTTATCAATACATTTTCTCTTCTTTTAATTAGAGGTATTTCTAGTCTGAAAATAATTAATGCAAGGAATATTATATATTGGATCTTATAAAAAAGAACAAATATCATTTTAAACTTAACAAAGAGAGTAAATTTGATATTATCTCTAGTTTATATGGAACTTAAGTATTTTCAAATAATTCTTCCAAATGAACTTCAATGAATCAAATTAAGATGACTTTGGAACACTTTGGCAACCAATTTAGCTACTTCTTTTGTTCTTATTTATAAGATCCAAGTTTAAAATAATTTTTTTTTTTTATAAGAATCAATCTATATTGTTGCTTGAATTAATTATTTTTAGACTAAAAACATCACTCATTAAAAGAAATAAGATAATGTATTCATAAATTATTAGAAGAGAAAGAAATATTAATGACAAGAATAATTTTAAAAAAGATTAAAATTTAAGATAAATTTATTATTATCAACTAAGTTAATCATTTTTCAAAATTAGATAATGGAATATTATAATCATCAACACAAGGAGTAATTTCATTGTCACTTTCACTGTTCTAGATTTTGAAGACCAGGCTTGTTTCAAGAATCGAATCTTCCATATCAACAAGGCAAGGCAGGGAGGGCCATTAACTGGTCTGCGTTGGAGCTTGCATGTCACATTTTTCTTCGAGAATAGTGAGAGATGATGTTTGTTTTCCTTCTATTCATTAATAACATCAACCTACGCGCGCAACCAATATTAATAAAAGATTATAGTACTTCAGTTCATAGATGGTTTCATTTTTCTTTGTATTCCCTTTTCACAACTTTCAAGAGTTTGGCTGTTTTGAAAGTTGAAAAGCAGTAAGTGTGATAGAATTAACCATTAAGAAATTCAACACACATGGCCCCATCATATGTCTATTATTTCACCCTAGCAATAGTATAAATTATAGAAGAATCACCCCAAAGAACAAAACATAAACTTGATCTATAAGACAAAGTCATATGCAAATATTGACTGAAAAAAAGGAAATTGAGTATGCTCCTCGGAACAGAAGATAGGAATCATGTATTCATGTGGAGATCATTTAATGCAAACAAAAGGAATAGGTGTTAGGGTTTCACAGCTAGGTACAGTTTTAATTTCAACCTCTCTTGAAATGGGTTTTTCCTTTTTAAAAATTCATAAGGCCTTGCTCTATGTCGGATCAATGCCATTAATTAATTTAATCAAATGGGTTGTTTACATCTATCAATTATATTGTCATAAGTACGTACTGATAAGGGTATGAGTAATGCAACATGGCCACGCATGCATGGTTTGCAACAACGACTATGCAACAATTAATTATGTTTCTGCTATCGCGAATATACAACTCATCCCTTTGTTCATGAAGATGATTTATATATATATATATATATATATATATATCATGCGCTACTATTAAAGATAGTTTACCTTTGGAAACAATTAGTGGACCCCTGCCCTTCTATTCACTTTGTTGTGACCGATCAAAGTTTAACGTAGGGAGCATTTGTTTCAAGTTATGATGTTGCATTCTCAGATATCACATGTCAACATGAGTAGTACTATTTCCATTAGATTTGGATTTTGTGGTGTCGAATTTGATAATGACATTCATACGTATAGATTAGAAGAGGCTTTTATTTTAACGTTATGGTGAAACTAAACATATGTAAGTTAACGCATAACTTTACTTGGGAGATTAGTTATGTATTCACTAAACAATTAGTGGAAAAAATCAATGAAAAATACTAGATGGTACGAGATGACCGAATTGCACGAAGTTACATATCAATTACTTTTTAAACATATTTTCTGTCAAACTTTCTTTCTTTCAATTTTTTATTTATTATTTAATCAATTATATGGAACAATGATTTTCCCTATGAAATTTCAAAGTAATATTCTGTACCATATAGCAATGCTCAAAATCAATATGCCGCCGACAAATGATGTCTTTGTCAAGACTTCTAGAGTCCCATGTGTATGTGTAAATCGTTTCTTGGTTAATCTCTTAATTAAAATGATTTAATGTTGAAACTTCTACGGCCTAACTCGATCATGGTTGAACGTTATCGGAAGAATAATATTTTTATTTTTCATTTTTAAATATTTATAACATATTTTATACTAAAGAAAGAAAAAAAGAGAGTAAACTTAAATATGAGATAAAATTAATAGATAATGTAATGAAGAGAAATGGAGCAAAAATTATATAAAACATTATAATTAAGGAATTTAGTGTAAATAACATTACTCTTTTCCGAATATAATTAATACGATCATTAAGGTTCTTATGTCGTAAAAGATAAAATATGATAAGTGTATAATGTCTCTCTGAAGACTGTTTCTATTTTATGTGAATTGAGGTTTTGAATTTGGTCTTAATGTCTTCCCATGACTGACCCTTTAGGTTCTTTTTTTAAGAGAACCCTTTAGGTGATACTTAGTAATTTAAATTTGTAATTTAGAAATATTGGTTTAAACTATTTTAATTCAAAATCGTACAATTCTTTAGCCTAGGAATAAAGTTAGATTCGATGCATTTATTTATAATTTCCTAAACCTAATGCTTATGACTAATTTTGTTTTCCTATGGAATTAGGGTCCATAATTAGGATAAAGGATATTTTTTGAGGCGTTGGGATAAAGGATTTATCTATCAATTAAGGAATTGGGGATAGACTATATTAGAATAATCAGATGTACTCAATCACACAATAAAAAAGGATTTAGAAGAGAAAAATATTACATTAGGGAAGAATTAAAGGGATTTGTATACCTACCCATTTTTTTTATATATAATTGTTCATCTGTGTTTGTTTCTTTTTCATTATAATAAAAATTTAAAAATCTAAAATCAACCATTCTCTCTTATTTTTTGAATCAAAATAGTAATTAAACTGATTGAATAATGTTAAACCATAATCCTGATGGATACTATACTTTGATTTAATTGTTTATTACTTGTACGCCTAATACACATGTTCCATCCTTAACATAAGTATAATAAATTTACAGTTATTTGATATTAGTCTCTCATTATCTATATGAGGATGAAGATAATATCGATTGATTAAGAAGTTGTGTGGTATGACATATTGTCTTTTCAATATGGCTCTGCAATACAAGGGGCCTAAATTAAACGATAACCTACATTAGAGTGGAGGGATATGTTAGAATGCCCTGTGACTATTTCTCCCCAGCTTTAGCTAGAAAGATATAATCTGGACCCAAGTAAAATTCTAGGTTAATTAAGGTTTAGATTGGAAATATTAATGTATATTTGAAAGAGACATTCCCTTTATTGTTTCTCATATCTGAGGATAAAGACTCTTATATATAGCAGATATTGTAGAGGTGGAGAAGGAATTTTTTTCGTGTGAGAGGAGAAAATCTTTATTGAATTGTCTAACTTACTCTCCTCAATTTCTTCAAGCAGAGAAGGATGTGACAAATTAATATGTATGGAAGATGGACAGTTCTTGGGTTTTTCAGGTAAAAACTACATATTCTTTGCTCCATAAGATGTTTCTCGTGACCTTCGTGAGAAATTTTCCTATTTTTGTATATGCACAACTCCATTAAAGGTATTAATTTTTCTTTGCATTTGTAGTTGGACAAATCGCCAAATAATGATTTTAAACTGTGGTCACGATTCTGTTGAGGTGAGTCAAAAAACCTTTATATTGTGAGTAATTGTATGAAAATACGGTTAATATAACCGTATGGTGAGTCAAAATACTTTGATATTGCGATCACAATAGCGATTGTGAAACGTTATTTAAAACCATGGCCAAACAGAATTGGATCATATAAGAGGAATATTATTCTCAATGTGTAAGAGAGTTTTTTGTGCTTTATGCAATCTAGACTATGAGGACACAAATTAAATGCTCTTCTCATGCACAGAATCTTCTAAGGTATGGTAATTAGCTGTATATGCTTGAACTGGGATTGAAGTTGTCTTTCTGTATACAAGTACTGATCACTACCTTTAACATAAACCATTTTAGTATTACTTTGTTTAGACATTTTGGATCAAGACAAATGTTTAAAATTTCAACATGTTGAAAATAGAGTAATCATGTTCAAAATGTAGAAAGTATAACTATTAGTTTCTAAAAATCACATCCAAAATATTAAAAAATTACATCTAAAACATGAAACTAAAAGATTATTCCTCTTTTTTTCTTTTCTTGTTATACCAATTCCCTATTTACTCTAACTATTTTACCTTTATTTTTTTCCTTCCTGAATTGTTACTAGATAATTTGTAACAGTTAGCGAAAAAATGTTCTCACAATTCTATTACTTGAAACTAAACTAAGTCCCAACAAGATTGGATGTATTTTTTTTTTGTTTGATCAATAAAAATAAAAATGAAGTATCAAAAAATTTATAATCATTCATATAATTTATTTAATCAACGGAGTTAGAGTTAGATCTCTTTTTTTTTTTTTTTTTTTAAAGTGGATGTCTTGTTAGTATATGAAGCTTCTCATGACTTGAATAAATAATCTCGGCATTCAATTTACACACGCAAGTAGCTAGAGAGAGAAAGAGAAAAGGGAATTGAAAAGGGTTTTCCATGTGAAAGCCTGAGCCAACAAACATTCACGTTGAACCCTTCTTTCCACAGGTCTCTTGGTCCAAATTATGATTCCAACAATTAACTCACAACGTCCTATACAAGTGAACTAACATTTCATGTTCATGCTCTCTATCCAAGATTAACAGCTGTAGTATATTAATTAGAACTTGCCCTATTTGAGTGTAAAGGTGAGTTTGAGTTACATGTTCATGTATAAAATACGTTACATTACATACATATAATATTGAAGAGTCAAATTTGGACGTAAAAACTACACAACTGCGTGTGTTTCCAACCTATCACGCGCCTTGGCGGTGTTTGACCACCGCCTACTACTTATATTTAAAACCTGTACATGTTTTGTTCATCACTTTCCCTAATTTGCCCTTCCATCTTTGACTTCATTGATCTCTTAATATATTGTAATGCCGCAAATATCTTTGGCTAAGCTTGTAATTTACACATATACTACATATTATATATGAATGACACGGGAAGAAGTGGTTTCTAATTAACTTAATTAATTTCTTCTTTGTACATCAACACAATATTAATTTATTATTGTTCTTATCACTAGTTATATTCATATTTTACTAGAAGGACATGTGCATCTAGCTATTCTACATTAGGCAAGCAACTTCAAATCTCAATGGCCATTATAAATAAGAAATGTTAGGCTCATTCTCTTAAACCCCATGCTTGAGATTGTGCTGCGGCTTAGTGTTTTCTTCCTCTTCATTACACACATCAAAAGACAACACAAAATATAATCTTTGGCTCCTTAATTGGTTTTTTGTCAGTAGTATTAATTGTATCTTCGAAATGGGGGGTACCTCACCTTGTGCTTCTTGCAAGTTGTTGAGACGCCGTTGCTCCCAAGAATGCATCTTTGCTCCTTACTTTCCTTCTGATGACCCTTGCAAGTTTGCTATTGTGCATAAGGTCTTTGGTGCCAGCAATATTAGCAAAATGCTGCAGGTTTATATCTCTAACTTTCTTACCCTTCTTTTTCATTTTCTTTTTGGTTACCATTGTATCGTAAGTAAGACCTTTAGCTTCTCGGTAGAATCTGATCACGGGTTGATTATGGAACTAATCTCTCTTTCTCTTTAATCTTTGAAATTAATTTTCTACATACATATGTGTATTGCAAGAAATTATTTAAATATAAACAGTTGAAATGGATGTGTATCAAGTTGTTATACATTAGTCTCCAAAATTTAATTGAAAATCATGATCAATCCCTTAATCCTGTTATTTTTTTGTCTAATTAAGAAGTAGTACCTAATTTGAAAATAACATTCTCTTTTCTGATAGTTAATTATTTTTACTCACGTATCACTTTTTAATTTGGGAAATAGGAACAGAAGCATGACATATGAGGACATGTAATTAATTTGAATCTGATTTCGTCTAAATATATATAATATCTTCCCACGAACTGTACATTGATTTGAATCTATAATAAGTAATGGGGACAAGTAATTTGATTCCATCTAAAAAATATATTCACATAATAATATCTTTATGTAACCCTTGTAGTTCATTTGTTTGCTAGCATCCTTCTATTCTTGATTTACTACAAGAAATTTGACTTCTAGTCATGGACAAACTCTGTCACTAGAAGTCAATAATCTATAGGTAAGCCATAAATGCATAATGGACTATAATAAGAGTTTTACTTACACTAAACATTCATAGGTAGAAGTTTTCTTAAGTTTTACCTACACTAAATCATGTTTGTTGGTAACAATGTCCATAAGTGTATAAGTCCTACTTCTTGTAGTGGTTATGTAATAGGATTCACTAAATGTGTCAATTAATCTTGTGTATATATGCATGTGCAGGAGCTTCCAATTCATCAAAGAGCAGATGCTGTGAGTAGTTTAGTTTATGAGGCAAATGCAAGAGTTAGAGACCCTGTGTATGGATGTGTTGGAGCCATATCATACCTACAAAACCAAGTTTCACAATTGCAAATGCAGCTTGCAGTGGCTCAGACAGAGATTTTATGCATCCAGATGCAGCAACAAGAGCCTACCTTAGCCACACAATTAGTAGACCAAGATGACAAATCAATGCTCCTATCTGTAAACAATAACTATGAAATGCTTCCTCAGTTTCTTAACTTTCCTTCATCCTCTTCCTCATCTTCCAATGTATTCCAAGACCTTCATGAGCCTCTTAAGAGAGAGTCTTTTTGGACTTGAATTTACCAATCTTTTTCAATGAATTTAAATTGTTTCAAAATGTTTTATTTTTTCTCTTATTATGTTAGCCTAGTCAGAATATGTCTGTTAGTGCATCCTTATTATCTTATTCTAGTTGATCACACAAAGCATGTAGAAATTAAAGGGGAGAATAAAAACAAACAACATTAAGTTCCATGATAGGATCGGAAAAGGGAAAAATTAAAATTATTAATAAAAGAAAAAGTGTATTAATTTTTATCGTTATTTTATACTAATAAAAAGTAATAGAATGAGAATGGGAAAATGTGATAAAATAATATTCATGAGAAGGACGAGAGAAAAAATAATAATATAAAACATCATGTAGATAATAAAAGTCTTTTAACAAAAACAAAAGGAAGCAGAATGTACGGGTCAAATGCATGTGCAATTTGTCGTACAGTTGAAGGCTTAATTATTACAATTGTATATTGAAAGAAGCTGCATGTAAGACTTTATTTAATAACTTAAGTAATCATTTGAAAAAGTTAGTCTCAATTAAATAAAAGTTACATAATCATATGTATAAGTTAAATTGAATTAGTAATTTTTCAATTATGAGTTTGTTAACTTTTTAGCGTGATTTTATGTTCTAAAGTAAATTAAGTTTGTACCTTAGTACATTATTCTCTTGCAAGCTGCTAGGAGTCTCCAAGTGAACCTCTTTATTGTCTATTTTTAAAGAAATGTTCCTTTAACATTATAAAATCATAATATTCAGATTGATGCATAATTTTACAATAGATTATACTATTGACCAAGGGGGGTCTCCCCCAATTTTGAGCGCATTCCACCAGATGGTGACACGTGTCATGCACAGATGGAGCGATGCGTATATAAACTTCGGACGGTCATAACTTTTGACTGGATGTCTGATTGAGGCGTATGATATATCAAAATGATCGTAATTGAAAGAAGAAACCCTTGGTAGGTTCTCGAAGGGGACTTGGTCAAAAAAATTTCCCAAAAAAGGCCTCTAAGTACCTCAAAATTACGATTTAATCTTCGAACATCCCAAAATTTTCTTGTTTTCTACTTTTTTAATTACTTAGTCAGTTAATTGCATGCTATTTTTTATTTTTTTTAATTACTTCTATTAGTTTCGAGCATTTTGACATATCGTACACCTCGATCGGACATTTCTATCAAAAGTTAGACCATTTGAAGGACATATCGTACGACGTTATAACTTTTTTTTCAATATTCTAAATTTTTATATGGTTTTGTTTAATATTTTTTGGATTTTTTATATAATAACCTCATTTATCCCAAAGCACATTCATTCCTAACTTTTCCGCACTCATTCCACACTTTACCACTCATTCCACTCATCCCAAAGTGCACTCACCACACAATAATCGGAATTGTAGCACCCCATTAATTCCAAAGCGCACTTGGAGTGGTGAAATATTGCAAAATTCTAGAAATAGGAGTGGAACTGCGTGAGACAAAGTGAATCAAATTGAAATGCAAAGAATTGCATTGCACTTATCCAGAGAGATAAAGATGGTGACCAACTTACTTGCACAATTGATCATTCACCATGAAAGATGGACGATCTTTTCTAATTCCCTTTCTCGCTTGGATGTATATGTTTTGACCACACTAATTTTATACAATTGAGTCACTAATTGACAGAAAGCCTGAGTTTCGGTGTAGTTTCGATGACGAGTTATCGACTACGTGCTTTTGACTGGAACAAAAAGAGAAAAGGGGAATTGTCTTCTACTTTTTTTGAAAGAGAATTATCAAATTATAAGAGGATGAAAGAGATGATGAGAGGGATGAGAATAATATGTTTAATGGAGGTAGTCTGGATATAAAAAATGAGAAGTATCAAAATATAATATTCTATTTAAAATGCTTTCTATATTAAAAAATTATTTACATTTAGAAAAAAATGAGAAGTATCAAAAAATAAAAATTTTCAATTTTTTCAAATTTCAAAATAAAATTGAAAAATTTTATCAAATAAAATATTATATTAAAAATTAGTTATATATACAAAATCCAAAAAATATTAAATAAAATCATATAAAAATTTAGAAATTATATTAAATAAAATAATATATTAAAATTATATATAGCAAAAATCCAGAATATATTAAATAAAATCATATAAAATTAAAAAAATATACTAAATAAAATAATATTAAAAAAAATAAAAAATATCATATCTATGATGAAAATCAGTCTAAAAATACTTTCAAATTAAATAAAAATAACAATAAATAATATTAAATGATATTTTACGTCAAAAATTAAAACACGCCAATTTTGATTTTTATTTCAGTCGTTAACAATTTTTGCGACGGAATATTTTGGTCGAAAAAAATAAAAAAACTAAATATTCTGTCGCAAAATCTGTTAGCGACCGATTTAGTCACGCCCAAAATTGGGTGTGAGTGGTCATGCCCAATATTGGGGGTGACCTATTGCCCCAGATTGGTAAATAGTTTCCAGACAGCCTCAAATTGGTAATTTTTTATCTAAATTGTATTATTTAGGTTCTTTTGCCCTATAAGATAAGAAATAAAGATATTTGATGAAAGATAATAGTAGTATCGGTGAGTGAAAAGATGAAAAAAATATAGATTTAGGTAATTTGGGCATATAATGAGACGGCTCCTAGATACTACCGTAAAAACAAAAATTTATTACCAATAACGAGAGAGAGAGAGAGAGAGAGAGAGATATCAAAATTTACCTAAGAAAATGTAGTTAAACAAAACTTAATGGAGTGATATATAGATTGACATGCGGTGTGTCTTTGGACGAAATGGAAAAAAACTATAAATTTGATGGAGGATTAGATAAGTTATCTCTATGTTCTAGATGGTCTATTTTTAGTCATTTTTCTCTTCATCTCCTCCATCTTTCTTTCTTCCTTCTTTTCTTTTATCTTATTTCTCATTTTCTTTCTCCTTCCCCTTCCACTTTTTATTTTTTCAACTTCCTTATATTTATTATTGAATTCATTTACTATCGATCATAATTAACTTGGATTAAAGATGGTGTTGATATTGATTGTAGTATAATATTCTTTCAATCAATGCACCTTTAAACTAATAATACTTGATCTGTCATTCTAGTTTTAGGGATGGAATCTTATCCTGCCTGAGAAAAAATGATATTAAAATCTGCATCATGTTCGTCTGATCTTGTACTACTTATAAAGTACTCTTGAAATAAATTTATAAAATTAATCAAAATGTTAAAATTAATATGTTACTATCTCATATAATTTCAATATCAAAGTTCATTGAGACAGATTGGAAGAATTCTGATATGAGAGAAAGATTATTCTCATTAGTTGTTGTCTAATGAATAAGTTACACCTTAATATGTATTTGAACAAGAAAGTACTAGAAGGTAGAATTTGACATCTAAGAGTCTAATTAATCAACAGGTCATCATAACTGTACAAACCAATTAATACATCCAATTATAATACTCTAACCACCCTGCACGTTCACGTGTGAACTTTGAGATATGTTGCATGACTCTTTTGCTGCCTCATCAGGTGAAATCATGACTCGCAAGTTAAGGCATACATGTCAAGTAGTAGCTAGACTTAATTTGTACATATATAAATTTTGCCATAAACATTTAAAAAAAAGTTTCTTTTATAATTTAACGTTAATTTATAGGAGTATATAAGTTTTTGGAAAAGTTACACGAGTGTTTTTTTTATAAATTAAGTGTATAAGTTATTCTGGAAAAAAAAAAGTGTATAAGTTGATTTTATTTTAAAAGAGAAGTTTAATTTAATTTTCCTTCTTTCATTCTCTTATAAATGTTCATTGAAAAATGTATTCAAAGAAACCCGTATTATCATGAAATGCAAAAGGGTGTAAAGTTTTAGTGAAAAGGTTAGCCATAGTCGATCCATATGCAAGGATTTAAAAGATGGGAAAGTGATGAAGAAGTCCTTGCTGCCGTTTGGAGCAAACAATTTAATCAACCTCTAAATATTTAATACATTCATGAAATGATGGATTCTTCCCTATATGAATGATAAACAAGTTACTATAGAAAATAGAAAAAGAAGTGTGAACATGTTTCTAAAGATCGTGACAGACAAAATACATCCAACTTGGATTCAAATATAAGAGATCGTTAGAGCTCTGTAATCAGTCTCAGAGGATATCATAGGGTGATACAGATACACAATATTTTTAGATGGACAGATATTAACTTGTTAATTTTTATTAGTGAAATAATTTAAATCCTTATACTTTTTTCTTTTCTTTTCTTTTTTCATCACCAAATTAATCTTATACCTCCTTCTAGATACACATTATGATTAACAAATGATTTTATTAATTATAGCTTGACTAAATATGGTGCTTAATGACTTAAAAAAACATATGATGTTTAATATATACTCCTTTTGTTCTAGAACATAAGAAAAAATATAATTTTTTTTTAGTTTTAAATATAACAAAACTTCAATTAATTTTATCTTATTTAATATTATTATTTCAAAAATACCTTTCATTTAAATAAGGTGCTAATTTTAATGATTTTTTTTATCTTGAATATCAAATTTCAAAATAAAGGATAAATTAAAAAAATTAATTATTTTTTAATTAAAATTAATATAATTAAATGTGATTAATTAATTTTATTAGTTAGTATACAAGTGATAACATATCCGCTCAAAATTCACAATTCTTTCAATTGTCATGTACTATTATTATATATATTGACGTGTCCTGTTCTGTTTACCACAGGTTCTAAACCATGTTTGGAGTGATCGTGAATTAAATACTAGTAAGGTAGGGTTAGCACATGGGTGTTTATATGTGAATCCCTAGAATTGAATTAATTTTTTAAACAACAAAAATTTAAGGAGTGGACACTATGTTAATCTAAGAAAAAAAAATCTATACTTTAATAAAAAAAATTATAAACTAGTACAATTATCTAATAAGACATCCAATAATTTAGTGGGCGACTAAATAGTGGAGAATGCTCCCACCTAGCTTGTGGTATGCGGGTAGGTAGTGTAGGGGTGACAGTCTAATCACTACTAGAAAAATAACATTCTACATCGGTTATTTTGGACAATTCACATCGGTTTTGAACCGATGTTAAATCAGGTGACGTTGAAAGTCTGCAAGTTAACATCGATTTTCAAAATCGATGTTAACGAAACTAGACCACATCGGTTTCCCATGGATAACCGATGTGGATATCTGATAAATAACAAAATAAAAAGTGTAAAAGATGCTCTAACAACATCGGTTTCTTTTGAAAACCGATATTAATCAACACATCAACATTGGTTTTATCCAAAACCGATGTTGATTTGATGTAACAACATCAGTTTTGAAAAGAAACCGATGTTGTTACACCAAATCAACATCGGTTTTCTTTTCAAAACCGATGTTGATTTCATGATACAACATCGGTTTTGAAAAGACAACCGATGTTGACTTGGTGTAACAACATCGATTTTCTTTAGGAAACCGATGTTGTATGGTGAAATCAACATCGGTTCTTTTTAAAAACCGATGTTGTTGTATAAGTTAACATCGATTTTTACTGGAATCGATGTTGTTAATTTAATTTTTTTAAAAATATTTTGTCTGTTTTTTAAATATTAGCAGTTCTTCAACCTGTCAATTGAAAAATCCAGATCCAGCCACAATACATTAAAGTAAATTAATATTCCAATATTCCAATAGTGTCAATGTACATAAAAGAATTTGCTAAGCTAATGTATATACAATTGTTTTGAATATCCAATAAACCACCTAATCTACTAATATATCATCTCTAATCTTAAGAAAAAACTGCGCCCATTTAACCCTAATTTCCTTGCAGGTGTCGGCCTCCAGTGGTCTTTGATCGGTGAAATACTGCATGACATAAGAAAACATTTAATAAGTACAAAACAAAAACAAGTAAACAAAACAAATAGTTTTGAATTAGACAAGTAATTACCATGTCCCATTTACCTGTGAAGCCTCCTTGGACTATTATCTGCATCCAATGCATGACATAATAGCCACACTCAGTACTTCCAGTTTGCTTATTACACTAAATTGAAAAACATAGTCAAAGTTAAATGGCAATTAGCGTAAATAGTAATAAAAATTAATTTCAATACATAAACCATGATTTATTAAAAGACTTACTTTAAGCGCAATCCATTTAGTTGTAACCTTTGATTTATTTGCTGGAGTGTCATCGACTCCCTTCAAAGCACTGTTAAAGACAAACAAGCATGCATAGTATACAATTTACACACACAACTATAGAAATAACGTAAATGATGTTACGAATTAGAACTTACCTGTTAATAATTCCTTTAAGGTAGTTATCAGGCCTGTTATGCAATGAACAGAACCAGACAACTACATTGGCCTTCGGACATATAACTACCAGTTGCCAATGTGTACTGCATTGTCAAAAACAAGTTATTATACTGCACACAATAATTAAATTGTGATTCTCATTTATACTTACCCATTCAAATACGGTGCAAGGTAGACTTTTTTCTGTGAAGTCTGCATCCATTTCTTCATATAGTCCTCGATCTGAAATTGAGATTGGCCAGATCTCTGTATGGACTGTGGCTCGAGGAATCCATACACTTCGGCATGATCCGATAGCAGACTTAATTCATTCATATGCCTATTGTACGGTGAAAATAAAGTCAGTTATGCTAGAATATAAAACAATTCACCAAGTAATGCTAGTAAATTGAAAGTGACTTACAGAATCCACAATTGTATAACGGAGATGTTGAGACATTGACCACCATGGATGATCTCCAAAATATCCTCATGCTTGATGTACAAGGGGAAGTTATCGTTATGCACCCCGAACATCGTCGGGTCCCATGGCACCTAGAAGGGTGTGAGGAACAGATGGGGGATGGTCAATGCTATCTGGTACAAGGGATCAGAAAAATGTTCAGACTTATCTACAGCTTTCGCTGGTCCCTTGGGTTGTTGTTTATCCTACACAGTAAACAAGCAAAAGTGAACGATCAGGTTAACTTGAGTTGTGAGAAATCATTTGTAAATTAGAAGAAATATGCCAAAAATTATTAACCTTAACCAAAATTGTCTGTACAAGATGTGTCGGCCAAGCAAAGAAAGTGTTAAGTGCCTGCCCCACTAACTGCACCTCGTCAGTGGGAACAGGGACGCGAGCATCAGCATCGCGTACTTCCTCAACACTGACCTTTACCTGATCAGCGGCAAGAGGGACGCTGTGCACGGTCGTCGATCCCTTATGTACTCTGCCAAGGGCAACAAGGCGGGGAGGATTGTCATCCACATACAACCCACGCCTGTCAGATGCACCCGTGTCAGGGTCATTGCCCGATAGATCGACACAGCTTCCCTTGGTGCTGACACGGGCACCAATGGGACATGACTGAACCTCCGGAGGCTGCATGGCACCCTGAGACTGCATCTGGGAATGCAGCTGGCTGAAGCTCATCATCACTTGTTGCGTAACTCTTTCAGTGATCGACTATGTACGACGATTAGTGATGGACTGCTCCAGCTCTACCCTGATGTTGTCTTTCAGGCGATCCAAGTCTTCAGGCGCCATGGATGTAGACTTCGATTTGCGAGAGGATGATGGAGCCGGTCCGAAGTACTGTGTGATGGTGACACCGGCTCCAGCACCACGGACACGACCGGGATGCTCTGGTCGTCCAATGGCAGCAGTCAGGACATCCTGACGACCACTGGCTACAAAAGAACCCTGTGTGGCTTGCTCTTTCAGGGAATCCTGCAATCGAAATACAGTAGAACGTTAGTTTTGTCATTTGTGATGCAAAAATTCAGTAAATATGTATGAGATTGTTGATTGACTTACAATCCTCTCAGCAATCTCGCGTGCCGCCTCCAAAGTCATCTCCCCGATTTTCTTCGTGTGAGCAAGCTTCCACTTCACATGTCGTCGCACAGGGGATAGAGGATGAATGATGGTCTCCGTACTGTCATCACGACTTGCTCCCTCCAATTGCTTCTTTTGCTTTTCCTCCATTAATCTCTTCTCGAGCAAGTCGTAACCCCCGCGGGACAACACGTGAGGGGCGGTGTTAAGCTTTTGGATCGCCTGGGCCTTCTTTCTGACATCCTATAACAATTAGATAGATAGGGTTACAAATAAGAGACGGTATGAATACTAAACGGTGAAATTGTAATGTTTTGTAAAACAACTAACCTCCCAGGAAGCCGCTCGCCTACTCTCACAGAATTGGGTCCACTGTTCCTTACTAATGCTGTATTTTTGGCATACAGCATCGGCATCATCGTCGTTGCCTTCTGTGAGGACCCATTTCCTTGTCAAGTCTGATTTAAATTGCCTCCAGCGCTCGCCCACTGTCTGCAGAATCTTCTTCTTTGTTCGATGGTCGGACGCTTCAGGTATATCAAATTCAGCCTGCATTGAAAGGAAGTCAGTTTTAAAGTAAGGTGAACAACCTTTTAATTGTGTAATGCCTAAAAATAGCCGGTACACCTTAAAATTGTAATAGCTGAATGTCCTCCCAAATCAAGTCCTTCTGCGCTGAAGGAACTTCCTTCCAATTAGGAACGGTGACATCCACCTTGTCTCTAGCCACGATCCCCAGATAGGTCCTCAATTTCTTCGCCTGAGGACCATCAGCCTTCCCTGTAATAGGATCCACATGCACAATCGGTCTGTCAGCACCAGGAGCTCTACTAGCCAGTGACCTAAGTTGTGTTGCTTTCCTCGTCTTCTTCACTGTAGACGACGAAGGTCCTGACTCAACAGGAGGTGCTGACTCAGCATGAGCCGCTGCTGACTCAGGAGCAGGATGTGGTGACTCAGCACGAGGAGGGGAGCTGTAACACCCCAAATTTTTACAGTCGATTGATAGTCTGTATTCAAATTACTAGGGTAAAATGTTGATCAGAGGCAGTATAAAAAGATTTGAGAGAAATGAAGCAAATGCCCCTGAACAATTTAGAAATAACCAAAATACCCCTAGGTATTTTAGCAAGATATTTTAAGGAGAAAATTTTTATAACTACTTTTGGATGA
>PYAF01002572.1:624249-650077 GCA_007407185.1 Glycine tomentella
CATGCACGATGACCCTTTACACTGTAACCACTCAAATTCCCATATGCTGGAAAATCATTAATGGTACAAAATAGCATCGCGCGCAACTTGAATGTCTCCTTTCGATACCCATCAAACACGGCAACCCCCTCGTCCCACAACTTTGTCAAGTCCTCAATCAAGGGACTAAGGTAAACATCAATGTCATTTCCTGGCTGTCATGGGCCCGATATCATCATAGACAACATCATGTATTTTCGCTTCATGCACAACCAAGGAGGCAGATTGTAGATGACTAGCAAGACAGGCCACGAACTGTGCTGAGTACTTAAGCTGCTGTAAGGATTCATTCCATCACTGGCAAGTGCAAGCCTGAGATTTCTTGGGTCTTTGCCAAATTCCGGATACAAACGGTCAATCTTCTTCCACTGAACTGAATCTGCCGGATGTCGGAGCATTCCATCACAGTGTCTTCCCTCTGCATGCCATGTAAGGTCTTTTGCGTCATCTTCGTTAGCAAAAAGACGCTTAAACCTGGGAATGATTGGAAGATACCACAACACCTTCGCGGGAGGGCCTTTCTTTGAACTCTGGTCACTGCCACAGTCGTCATCGTCCTTCACTTTGTACCGTGATACCCCACACGTCGGGCATTTAGCCATTTGTTCAAATTCATTTCTGTACAATATGCAGTCATTAGGACAGGCATGAATTTTCTTATACTCCATGCCCATCGGACAAAGTATCTTCTTCGCCAAATAGTAACTGCTTGGCAACGTGTTTTCCTCTGGAAGCATGTCCTTAACTACCTCAAGCAGTGAACTGAAGCTTTTGTCACTCCACCTATATCTGGCCTTCCCATTAACCAGATTTGACACTGCGGACAACCATGTCAATGACTCTTTGCACCCCGGATACAGCGGCTTTTTTGAATCATTTTCCAGCGTATCATACATAGGGGCATGTGCTTGCTTAAATGACTCATGTCCCAGATCACGAATCATATCATCTAATCGGTCTCCGATGTCGACATCAAGCGGTTCAGTTTGTGAGATCCTTTGCGTGTCTATCAATTCACCATGCCATATCCATGTCGTATAAGTCTTCTTAATCCCATCGCACAGAAGATGGTCCCGTATGTCGTCAAGTAGCTGTCGTCTTTCATTCAAACAATTAATATAGGGACACAAATATTTTCCATCCCCATCCGGTCGACTTCTTTTGGATGCAAATTTCAAGAAATATTCAACGCCTTCTTCATACTCAACCGTAATGCGACTTGCATTCATCCAACTTCGATCCATGTAACTAATAACTCTGTGATACTCACAAAGTTATTTGATGCATGAAAACCTCTCTTTTTTCATTCAAGGTGTGACCTTATCCCATTCAGGAAGACACATTTTTATAGTATATTCATATGTATAGATTACGTTTCTTATCTTAAATTTGACAAAATTTCGGCAGCATTTCGCTTTGGTCTCCGAGTACACGACATGAAAGCGGTGACATGAGTTCCACCACAGTCAACTATGCACCCGAAGAACAAAGTGAAATGCATTGTACCGAAATTTCATCAAATTTAAAAGAGAAACACAACCAATACATATGAATATACTATAAAAATTTGAGTCTTCCCAAACTGTCCAAACGGACAATTCAAGAATCAATACAATGATTAATCCAAACTATTCGGAAGAATCAGTGTAATGAATCTCAAACGGGAAACTAAGGTTCACTCATAATGAACATTAATTGTATAGAAAAAGCAACATGCATACTTGACATACAAAATATTTTAAAAACAGTCATAAGCACCATGCCATACCTGTGATGATGATCTGTGTGAAATGTCCAACAATGAAGCTCGTGATGACGAGGGAAACGGGAAAAGGGTTCGCTCACCTACAATAAACATATAACATTATCCGATCATGTTCATGGAATGCAAGTGATTTACATAAAGCAAGGGTTAAAAGGGATGTGGACAAAACAACTTACACAAGCACTTATTACATATTATCTTATAAATTTCAATATGAAACCTATTCTTTTGTAATTACCTGAGAGGATGGTCAATCACAATCTCCAACTAGGATGGAGGATGACGATGCAAAGAGCCATGTGAGAACTGCATACATATCATACATGTGGTGTTAGATTACATATTATCTTATAAATTTCAATATGAAACCTATTCTTTTGTAATTACCTGAGAGGATGGTCAATCACAATCTCCAACAAGGACGGAGGATGACGATGCAAAGAGCCAAATGAGAACTGCATACATATGATACATGTGGTGTCAGATTACATATTATCTTGTAAATTTCAATATGAAACACTTTTGTAATTACCTGAGAGGTTGGTCAATCACAATCTCCGACAAGGACGGAGGATGACGATGTAAAGAGCCAAATGAGAACTGCAAACATATGATACATGTGGTGTCAGATTACAAAAGTTGGTTTCAATCACCACAAACAAAAGAGCACACACCGTAGTCAATGAAAGTATGTCACAATAAATTCCTAGCTGCCAATTTATTGAATCATTTATAACCATTTTATATGTACACATGCATCTTGTTAATTGTACATATTATACTATACTATGTGTACACATGCATCTTGCTTACTAGTGCTGCTGCCGTTAGCTTCACGAACACTACATTTAACATTAATATTTTTGGCTTAATTAAGAGATATGGGAATCCAATGGCATGCCCTTGTCTGGTGTAGGTGTGAATGGCGTTGAGGGGTACACGTTCTAGATTCAAAGGACAATTATACATAACTAGCTAGTTCTTGCTGTGAAATGAGTACAATGGATACCTAGTTTGAATTTGAATATTTGATGTGTGGTGAATGCAGGTGGCTTTGTGTAAAATGAATGGATCGAAGAAATTTTGAGCTGAATTATGATTAAGTTGAAAAGAAATTGTTGATTCATTTAAATATGATCCATTAATAATGTATTCAAAATTAATATATAGCATTCTTCTAGCCTAACAGAAAATAAACAAATATTACAGTTTAAGCTAGCTCTTGCCAAGTCATTAAGTTTCCAAGATTTATATGGTGAGTATTCCCACAGCCTTTGAGCACACTATAGATCTCCTTAATGATTATTGAATTGAGATCAATATTCAATGTGTACAAAGTGTGAGCTTGAACCAACCATAGGCATACAACCAATACTAGTTGTGACATTATCCCATGAATGAGGCAATGAGCATGAGCAGATTTCTTCAGTTTTCAAATTATTCACTTTTAAGGAGAAGCATTACATAACAGTTTTCAAATTATTCACTTTTAAGGAGAAGCATTACATAGCAGATTTCTGCTAAAAATGTTAAATTCCTAAAGGCAGAGTTGGTCATAAAAAAGGAAACCAATATGCTATAAAAAAGGAACAACATCAATCAAATCACGTATACCTAATTTGCTATAACCTAATGGGGAATTAGTTTTGTTTACAATCTGATTCTGTTGCAGATTTTATAACAAAATAATATCAAATTAAGTAATTACACATGATAGGATCAATTTTAGCAGCTTTTGAACAAATTCCAGATGGCAGTACTTATTTAGATTTCATATCCACCACACTATGATATTGGACCAGCAAATGGAAACCAGAAACAATGAAATAAATTCTCAAACCAAAAACCAGAAACATAGCATACAGATTCCAGTGTGCATAATGTACCAAATTCTAAAACCAGAAACATCTTATTTAGATTCTAGTGTACATAATGTACCAAATTATTGTTGTTTATACATAGTCTCTAAAAATATTTCTAACTTTCTAACATAATCTCTATGTTTTTCATTCATAATGAGTGTCTAAGGTGTTATAAAATAGATGAAGATGAAGACATTTGACATTAACAAAATGCATCCACCTCACTGTGCAAGTCAGACCATCACATGCACAGGCCCAACCACAGGGCAAATGACATTTCTGCTTGCTGGATTTGGACTTCTAATTGTGGGAGCTGCAGGGATCAGACCTTGTAACTTAGCATTTGGAAATTTCCTAAGAAAATTTTCAATAGGGATTAAGAAGACACATCAAGTACCTTATACAATTGTCTACACTTGGTGAGATAGGTAAGGAAATTTCCTACGATATGAGTGCATACTCCGGAGCCAAATATCCAAATGTTCCAAAAATAATCTAAATTTCTACCTGCATACTCTCATGTCATAATGACTTCCTCAACTACGGACAGATAGCTAGCATTGGAGGTTTTGTGAAACACCAAACATCTGAAGTATCTAACAAATAACTTAACAAAAATGGAAATGTTGGGAAAGTAAGGAATACGAAGAAGAAGAACATAATCAGGTACACAGTGCAAGTTCGATCAGTTATTGGAGCAAAAAAAATACAGTATAGAAACTAAGAAAGTAGCCAATGCAATTCAAAATTTCAAGTGTACCCATACGTGTGTGTACTACAAGCTAGTGTACATCTATATATGACCATCAATGTTCCTATGAGAGCCACAACCAGAACCACCGTGTGGGACTAGGGACTAACCTTGTGGGACGCGAGAGGAGGAATGCAACCGGGAACCTCTGTTGAAGCGAGAACCACCGTGACCATAATGGCTAAGAATCACAACCTCTGTGGAAGCACCGACAATGGAGGCTGACAGTGGAGGCAGAGGCTGAGAACGAGTAGTGAAGGTGAAGGCCAGAGTGAGCGAAAGGCGCGAGAAGGGTTTTAATTAATTTGGGGGAAGGTTTTATAAAAACAACAACATCGGTTTTCATCTAAAAACCGATGTTAAATATCTGTTGTTAATATCGGTTTTCATAAAAACCTTCAAAACCGATGTTAAATGAAGATATTAACATCAGTTCTCTTGAGAACCTGGAAAACCGATGTTAACGTGTTCTTGTTAACATCGATTTTCTTAAGAAACCGATGTTAAGGTACTTTGTTAACATCGGTTTTCCATGATTTTACGAAAACCGATGTTAAAAATGTCCTTTTAATTACAAAATTGCTACCGCGTTTTCTTTAACATCGGTTTTATAGAAAACCGATGTTAATGTGGCGATGTTAAAAGCTATTTTTGTAGTAGTGAATGTTAAATTAATATATGAAAGTATAATTATATATTTAAAATTTTGTATTTTATCTGTGTTTTTATATATTTCTAAACTTTTGTATATATTTTGTTTCCTTTCTATTTTTATTTAATTTGAATTGAGGAGGTGAAAATGAAATTATAATATTTCGTGAGATGGAAAAGAAAAATAAAACCTAAATACAAATGGAACCAAGGCTTTACCTTGTTAAAGAATTGGATGTGGATATCCATATTTATTGAATTCAATTGTCTTTCGTATCTTTGCTTACTAGGCTTGCTAATCAAAACGGCTTACCTATCAACCAAATGACATTAAAATTTAACTTCAATCCCGCTTTAAGTTATTCTCTAGGGAAAGTTAAATGGGAATAGGATAGGTTATATATAAATTAAGAAGAAAAAATAAAATTGCATTTATTTCATCTCAAAAGACAAGAATTAGAACTTTCAACTTGTGAAAATTAAAACACACGGTCATATATGTGTATATAATAATAAAAATTATGCATTATATTTACGCTTCATTTATCTCATATTATATATCTGTCACTTTCTTTCCGATTCTAGATAGCTCCATATAATTTCTTAGCATTTGAAGAATGTTTGATGAATTGACAATGGGAATGGGAAAAAGGGAGAGAAAGGAATAAAATTAGTCTATGTGATATGAATTTCTTCCTGACCATGTAATTAACATTTGTGTTTTGTCAATTACACAACTTACTAGAAGACTTTTGGAGATCATATGACTAAATCACTACATAGAAGCTACGAATAAGATTTTGAAAGTTAATTTCTTATGATCACACGTAGATTCAACTTTCGAGTTTCGACCAAGTTTCACATTAAAAGGAAACAGCTGAGAAGTCTGTAAAAGGAAGTACTTAAAGTGGGTCGCATTTTTGTTTTTGTTGTTGTTGTTGTTGTATTTTACAGCCGCAATGGTTGTTTTCTTAATAACAGAAATTTATTGAATTATTCTTATCAGTATCCATACATGGAGCACAATGGATCACAAAGTATTAGTACACTGTTTTGAGAAATATGTCTACTAACAAAATAAAAAATACCCCTTAAAGAATTAATACACGATTTTGAAAAATAAACGGTAATTAGTGGAAATACTTCACATTGAACAAGAATATTTAATAGGAACTTTCACCTAGATTTCCTGGCACACTAAAAAATAAAACATAGAAGCTATATACACCCTTTATATGTATGTGTGTGTGGGTGTAAGACATAAAAGCATATCTCAATTAATCAGATATGATTAGACAATGTTTTATATATAATAATAATTTTATATAATAATAATTTATAACTTTTATTTGGATTAAATAACTTTTTGGTTTGTTAAGTTTGTGTTTTCTTCATTTTTTTTTATTTTGGTTCTTATAAAAAAAATTGTTCATTATTTGGTCTTTCATGTTATTGCTTCAGTTTCTATATTATTTTTTTATTTAAGTCCTTTATCGAAAGATTTTCGTTTTAGAACCTATTCTATAAGAAATATTATGTTTGCTTTTTAATATAGCTTATGACTTATAAAACCAATTTAATCAACCCTTTTTTAGAGGACAATTCAATTAACCTTATTATCTTTTATTTATAAAAGTGACTTATACATAAGTACTGATTTAATAAAATCTTGATTAAGTTATTTATCTAAACAAGTTCTCAGTGTCTAGTCTTATTAAGTGATGATATGACTAACAAATATTAAAAATTTAAGTAAAGACATTTGGGAACTACGCTACAACATTACTGGATAACCTATACCAAAATGATGTTTCAAGAAAAAAAAATAAGTTGATAAAAATCCTATTACCATAATAGGTGATCCAATGATATTATAGCATAGTTACGAATTAAGTAATCTGAAATACAATATTCATCTGGAACACTCAATCTAGAACCTGATGGTTGTCCTCGTGGTGGTACTCTTTATTCTCATAGTGGTTCTTCTTGGGTTGCTTGGGAGGTGCAAATATTAAAAGGAAAAAGGAGAACAAGGAAGAGGGATGAACTGGAAGAAGAAAAGGAGGGTGATACATGAATTGATAGGGAAGAGGAGGTGTTAGGGTTGAGGGGTATTTTTGTCTTTTTGAGTCTTTTGGGGGGTGCAAGAATCGAAATATAAGTGCAAAAAGTAATTTCCAAATGTTGAAAGTTGAAACCCACATAGTAAGCCATTATGAAAGCCTCAACCAAAAAAGTGTTTTCAAATCTCATGTGCCCCGCTCTTTAGATATTGGCCCAAGAACTCTATTGGACCTGAGTCACCTGATTTAACAGAAGGAAAAAACTTTATACACCAGCTAAAAGGCTTATACACCCAAAAACGCACAATAGATTTCTGTAAATGCCCCTGCTCATATAATTAAGTGAATCACTATTCATTTGCCTTGGTTACGCTTGCCGCCGCATACATCGTTTTTCCCCTTCGATTTTCTTCCGGTGTCGTCGGTCGTCATAGCTTTGGGTCAGTTCGCAATCGTTTGAGTCTACATTGGTGGTTGTTGGTTGATTTCTAGAGGTGTGAGTGAGTTTCAGCCGTCGTTTGAGGTATAAACGTGCTTTTGCATTCTGTATGGAGTCCACGGATTGGGTAATCCATATACCCTATACGGATTGGGTAATCCGTAGAAGGCATACGGATTGGTGTTACGGATTTGCCAATCCGTATGCCTCCTATGGATTACTCAATCCGTAGGAGGCATATGGATTGGCAAATCCGTATCCCTGATACAGATTACTAAATCCGTACGATGTTCACGGATTGGGTAATCTGTATACCCTATACGGATTGAGTAATCCGTAGGATTTTAAAATTGTTTTTTTTTTAATTTATGATTAAATGAATTGTCTTTTATTGGTTATTGTACACATTTGAGTCGCTAGGAAACTTATTTAAATTAGATTAAATAATTAGATGTTGTAGTAATGATGTCACTAGTGATTTTGGGATCGATGGAAATTTGATTTGTGTCCTATACATTATATTAAATAGAAAAACCTGGACTGCACAAAAACCACAATGTTATTGTATATGTATCATATAAAAAGGCAATATGTTTTGGTAGTGGTCAAGATGCTTGCATGGATTTATTAGTTGTGCCTTATTGCTCTTATGCTAGTATACCACTTTGGTTGCCTTTGGTAGTGGTCATCATGTGTATATCACAGGAAGGGAGTTAGATGGGAGAGTATATGCTGCATGATTAATCATATTTTGGTTAGTGGTCATGATGGTTATGTTGCTTTTGGTAGTGGTGATGATGCTTGGGTTTGTGATTGTTTTGTTTGTTGATTATCCTTTTACCAACCTTTGTGTCATAATATTGTTATTAGTTGTGCCTTATTGTTGTTATGCTAGTAATGTTTGATTTTCATAGTGGTCATCATGCTTCCATGGATTTATTAGTTGTGGCTTATTGCTCTTATGGTGTTATACCGCTTATGGTTGGCTTTGGTACTGGTCTTGATGATTCCATCAATTAAGTGGTAGTGGTTGTGATGATGCTTGGCTTTGTCATTGTTTTGTTGATTATGTTTGAATAGCTTTTGGGTGATAATATTGTTATTTTTCATTATATTTGATATCTTTCTATTTGAATGAGATATGAATTCCATATTGGTTTTGTTGTATACCAGATTATGGCTAGAACACGAAGAGGACATCGGGCATTAGGTCGTGGTGTAGACAGAGGATCTAGTAAAGACAACAGTGGGAATGAAGAGCCATCCCCTCAGCGTCATAGGCCTACAACATCTGTGAGAAGACAAAGGCTAGGGGCAAGTGTTGTTGATCCTCCGGCTCGAGACTTACATTTGGGGGCTGGTTTGGATGAGGATAGTGGTCTTGAGGATCGACGTGTGGAGCCTGATATCCCTGCTATGGAGGGGGGAGGTGATGAAATGGAAGGTTATCTAGGTGGGCCACAGGACACGTCAGTATTGACACAGTATGCTGACCACGTGGCTCTTCGAGTGTGGGAAGGACAGGTACTTGTTTTATTATTGTAATTGGTTTGATTTTTGAAGTATATGATTAACATTGATGTAAAATGATTGAAGGAACGACCTGAGTTGAAATTGGCGTCCCACAGAAGAAAGGTTCATAAATTTGGGCGGCCTTCACTCGAGATAGAGGGACTGGTTGCTAGCCCCGTTGATTGCATGCTCAGTCGAGACAGGTGACAGGGGTTTGCTCTCGGTTTTTGTTGAGAAGTGGCACCCTGAGACAAGCAGCTTTCATCTACCTATGGGGGAGCTGACTATCACTTTGGATGATGGGGCATCGCTGTTGCATATCCCCATTGCAGGAGCACTTTTGTCGTATGACATGATCGATGTTGGACAGGCAGTTCACTTGCTTGTTGACTTACTAGAGATATCCCCTGAAGATGTCGGGGCAGAGATGGAGCAATGCCATGGAGCATATGTGCGTTTGTCTTTGCTGCGAGACATCTATGCTGTGAAGTGCGAGCAGATGAGGTGGATTGTAGCAGCCAGAGCGTATTTGCTTCATCTTGTTGGGTGCACACTGTTTACCAACAAGAGTACTACATATATCAGTGTAGTGTTCTTGGAGGCCTTTCGTGATCTAGATGACGCAGGAGGATATGCTTGGGGTGTGGCAGCACTTGTTCACATGTATGCTAATCTAAATTATGCATGTCAGCACCACGGCAAACATCTTGCCGGTTATATCACCTTACTACAGGTAATGGTTCGACTCTTGTCATTGTACTTAATACGAATACATATGTTTTTTACTTGTGATGATAACAAACTAATGTTGGGTATTGTCTTGTAGTGTTGGATCTATGAACATTTCCCCACTGTGGGAAATGTCACTGCTGTGAAGGATTACCAGGAGTCTCAACCAGAAGCATGTCAGTGGAAGGCTGCCCAGGCATTACCTATGATCACCTATCGTAGATGACTAGATAGGTTGGTGATGGAGGATGTTTGTCGGACTCCTTATGTCGATCATCGTCTGCATAGAGACTTCGCCATCATTTCCCTCTTCTTCGGTCATATTCGTTGCGGACCGATCGTTGTCAGACTTCTTCCGGGCAGGGTCCTAAGGCAGTTCGGCTATGTTCAAACAATTCCAGAGCTCCAGTTATCAGAGTCGCCATCCACAGAGGACATTGATGAAGCACGGATATAGTTTGGGGATCACTTAGCATCCACCATTGTACATGCCAGTCATCCCAGTCAGACAGTGGTCGGCTACGTGGACTGGTTTTTCCGAGTGTTGCATCCATACATGAGACCCTCTGAGGTTGGAGATCCTGTTAGGCACCCGTCGGCTGATCCACACATTGTTGAGGACCCTCCGCATGCTGATAATGATGACCCAGCACTAGTTCCACCTATATCTGACGAGCCTCGACATGCATTGGTATGTGCGTTACTGTACAAGTGTTTGTTTTGTAATCTATGTATTGTTACTTTATTAACCGTTATTATTTTGACATCGGTTCGGACTACATGTGAAAGGCTAGCGCGAGGCTTACAAGAGATGATAGACCTGCACATGGTTACTCGTAGGACTGATGCCTATGCCGCTACTGAGCACTACTACGTATTGCTAGTTTGGTGACTAAGGAACAATGTGTCTATATGCGGCAGAGACGGACTAGGCAGAGGCAGCAGTAGTGATCTATTTGGACACGTTGTTATATTTATTGTACATTATTGTAGTTCGACATTCTACTTAATGTACTTCGACATTATTGTAGTTTTGACATTCTACTTAATATTATGTTTGTTTTAACTTATCGCTTGTCATTAAAACGCGTTTATACAACAAGACATGTTATTCATGGTTGAACAAAGCATCGAAGAACAAGGTTAAACAAAAATCATCATTTGTCAAGAATATAAACTGAAATAATACAATTTTAACTAATGTCGTAAGTCAACATAATCAGTACGGAAATGCTGAAGTTTTCTATAAGCTTCTATTCTATATTGGTAAGGAACTATCCATTGCTTTGCAACATGGTAACAATTTGTTGACCATAACAACGCAGGTGGCGGAATCGGACATCCAGCTATCAATGCAACCTGAGACAGTAACCAAGATAAAGTTTGGTTAACATTTGTTCAAAGCCATGGGGCAATAAACTGTGTTCAATAACTTATACCTGAACAAAATGGTTTCCAAAGACATGTCCAATACACATTATCCGATGAACATTGGCATCTGTAGGTGGTTGGCTTCTTAAAGGAAAGAACGTCATGCTTTGTTGGAGAGACAGAGAAACCCGAACAAGGTTATACCTTGATGCAGTGACGTATCCCAGATCGGTAATATCCATCCACTTATCAATTGTTACCTGACATTAACAAAAAATAGCTGTAAATATAACTAATATCGTTAATGTATAAGTACAAACATAATAACACTTTAGTTACCTTTTACAAGTCATCAAAAAGTAGGGACCGTTTCAATTGCTCAAATCCATCAAAGCCACCAAACAATGCTATATATTCATCAGCCCATTGTGCCAGTTCTTTAAGCAAATGATTGCGGACAAAAGACCAAGATTCTCCACCATAACATAGTAAGGCCGCAATAACACGAAATCCACAATTACCTTCAGCTTTAACATCAATGATGTCTACAATGAAATCATGCATGGATATATGAAATTGATACAACATTGGCAGCTTGGTCTTTATATGTGTGTCATCAGCCGAAGAAGTAGCAGGATGTTTTTGTGTGGACAACTATTCTGCAGAGAATGTAATTCATCCACATACTCCCAGTAAGATGGATCCCGCTTGGTTGATCTCGCGTGGTGCGAAACTTGTCTCTTTTGAGTACCTTTTGTTTTTACTTTTTCAGGCGAAGGACACAATTGAGTTTTTGTCAGGATATGCAATTTCTCTGAGTTTTGTCTTTAAAGTGACCTTCTCACAAAAATCAAGGTTATTAAAACGCCTAGATATGGCTTCCATCTCTTCAGTTATGTGGACCTGGCCCTCATCTATACCTTGATCTTCAAAACTTAACCTCCGCAAAAAAAAAAAAAAAAAAAAAAAAAAAAAAAAAAAAAAAAAAAAAAAAAAAAAAAAAAAAACAAAAGTATCAATAGGTATGGACCCAACAACATACTTAGCTAGCTTACATGCACAAGGCAGTCCATGCGTAGTTCTCATAACACATCCACAATGACTTTTGCTTTTGCCTGCATAATGGACTCGCTCATACTCAGCAGCTATTTGGTTTAATGCATACCTGGACACCATTCCAATCAGTCTTTTATACAGTGTTACTTTAAACACATGACCCACCACATGTTTGCTTCTCTCTAATGATGCCCTAATGTCAGTATGTTGCAAGGTCAGCATGTTGTGCATTGCATCCCATACACTATAGAGGTCGCCAAGGCTATTCTGCAATAGTCTCTTCAATGTCCAATGTGTAGACTCGACCCTAAAATCCAATGGTAACAGTCAAAAACTATCCCCTACATCGAGAATATAAAAGCAATAACTTAACAAAACTTAAAGATTTGCTAACCTGTTAGTTGTTGTGTTACCCAAATGCATAACTTGTTTGGTCCACGCTGTAACAAATTTTTCTTTGTGTGGATTGAGCTATGTGTTTTTGACATAATCAACAAACGATGGCCATGGAGAACACACAATGTCAAACTTTGCAATACAATCACCAAATTCATTCTCATTAGCACAATCCACAAGACTTCCCCAAGCTTCCATCACATAGTCCCATGTGTTACTTTGTCGGATAAAAGTTTTACATTTTTCCTTCACATTCTTTTCAATGTGGAACCGACAAAGTAAATTAGTACACATAGGGAACACAGTTGTAACTGCACTCATCAATGCTAAATCTCTATCAGTGACAATGACCTTTGGGAAAAATTCACTTTTAATAAATGTGCCTCTAAAACGTTCTAGTGCCCAAACAACATTGTCTACACGTTCAATTTCTAATAAAGCAAATGCAGCTGAGAACGTCTTTCCCAGTAGGAGTGACACCTGGAGGAATTATTAGCCACAATGCCACACATGGAAGAAAATTGGCCAAAATGCCACGGCACATACTTCGTCACCAGCAGTAGCAAACTCCCAAGGTTGAGTTGGCGCGAGCGGATTGGCCTACAAAATTTGCTACCAAGAGAAGCAAAATAGGTATGGAATTTGGTGGATTTCTGACGCGGCCACGTGGCAGGCTCCTATTAATTCGCTGGGGGACATTGCGTGCTACGTGACATATTTTCCAGCTTACAGCAACGAATTTAGTGCTATATATACCCCTCTTGCGTTTAGCAAAAACGTATCACACGCTATACAAAATTACGTCGTTTTTATGTTCGATTTTTACAACACTCAGTATATGTTGTGTTTCTTTGGTTAGTCATTTTTCAGCATCAAACACTTTGGCACAGTGACATTCAGGTAATTTTTTTTAAATAGTGGCAGTACGATCAAAATCTCAGTCATTCTCAAATTATTGATTGTTTAAATATAATTTTTCTTAACTTGATTAACATTTAAACTTTTTTCATATTAATATTTTCTTCTGAAATATTAATTATTTATATAGTTTTAAAATTTATATTTTTATCCTAAGTTATTCTTATTTATATTTTTACTTATTTAAATTGATTATGCATACATATTTGTATAAATTTAAACATTTTTAGATACTTGTTAGCTTAATTATGTTCAAAATCATGTGATCGATCAATTAATTCATAATTGTTTAAAACTGTGATCAGTGGCGGATCTAGGACCCTGGGGCAGTGGAGGTAATTTATTTAAAAAATAAAAAAGTTAATAATTACTGTTGACACAGGGAAGTTATTACTATTTACACCTTTTTTTTAAATCAGCATACATCTTCAATTATCGCACCCTTTTTTTAATTTGTAGTTATTACTATTTACACTCTTATTTTGCTTTGTCATTTTTCAACCCCAATCACTTTGGGAAAGTGAATTCGGTGACATATTTTACTGCATGACATAGGGAAGTTATTCCTATTTACTACACCCTTTTTTTAAATCAGCAGCATCTTCAATTATTTTGGTTTATTAATATTTAGTCCAAAAGACGTTGTTCTATTATATTTGCCTTTTTTACCACAAAATGAGTAGTAATAGAAATGGTCTTATCACCATTGTGTATTATAATGGGAGTAGATATATTGGACCTAATGGTCAAATATTTGAAGGAGAAAGTAAAATGTTTCGCATGCCCTCGGGATGTAGTCATCGTGATCTAATGAAAATTATTTACAAGAAGTTGAAATTACAATGCGGACAATCTGTCTCTCGATTGACTGCTAGATGTGCATCGGGCAACCCGGTGCAGTGGGTTGGTGTGGAAATCATAGATGATGACGATGTAACGTTAGTTACAGACGCATGCATATCCGACAGAGAAAACCCTATATTTATCGAATTGTGTGCGAAATTAAACTGCGGTGGACAATCAAGTAGTCAACATTGTGTCTAACCCACTGGCTTTGTTGACATTAACAGTGAGCCGCAGGTTAATGCCGAAGACAGAGATGTATCCTTATCACCACCACTACCAACCCAACAAACCCAAGAAATGTATTACAAAGATAGGGATATATCGCCCACACCACGACCACCTAGTGAAGCAGTGGAGAAAGAAATGATGCCGACCTATGACCCTTCTTGGCCTTTGGATAGTTCTGAGGACGAGGTGGATGAAGGTGTTGTTCCAGACAGTGAGTCATCAGATACCGACGTAGATGGTAATTTCGATCTTGCTTTTCCTATTCATTCTACAGGCATTGTCGGAATGCAAGAGCAGCCTTCGGTTGTAGGTATGGATGAACATTGTTTTGTCAGTCAGTAGTGTTCAAATTATTGCAGGTTTAATGAACAATGTGCTTAATGTATCATCATATAGGAGAGGAGAATGTTCCATTTTGGTCTGACATAAGACATTACACAAATATTAATTGGGCATACCCAAATCAGGAGTCCGAGGATATGCAAGGAGTGTGAATACCTAACTGGCAGATGGGTCAAGAGCTATATAAGGACCAGGTGTTTGAGAGCAAGCGGGATGTTCAATTGGCAATAAAACAATACTGTATGGCCGAGCATCGCACTACGGTTGTCAAAAAAAGTGATACGAAAAGGCTTATTATGGTTTGTGAAAATCATTTTGACGGTGGTCCATGGAGGATGAGAGCATATGAAAAAAAGGGTGGCACTGAATGGGTTGTTGGCATATGGAACAACCAACACACATGCGTCGGTCAGAATCTTTCTAAAGATCACAAGCAGCTTGACTCAAATTTGATATGTTCGTTGATCTTAGGTACTTAAAATACATTAAATTGAAGTTCGATTATTGCTAACATTTATTAATCTATTATTGTTTGACGAAATGCAGAAATGATTAGGGAGGATCCCAGTGTTAAAATTGGGTTAATTCAAGAAAGGATAGCAACAATGTTGGGATTTCATATATCATACAAGAAGGCATGGAAGGCAAAGCAAAAAGTCATTGTTCATATTTTCGGAGATTGGGATGGGTCCTACGCGTTTCTGCCAAGGTGGTTGGGTTACATGTTAACTTTTTCTCCTGGGTCTGCATACAAGCTGGATTTGAAAGACCATTTTATTGATGGGCAAGTCGATGGAAGTGCTAAGGTGTTCAATAGGGTGTTTTGGACATTCAAACAGTGTTGTGATGCTTTCAGTTATTGTAAACCAGTTATTAGCATCGACAGAACCCATTTGTATGGGAAATATCGGGGAACAATGCTCATTGCAACATCAGTTGACGGAAACAATTATGTCGTTCCAATTGCATTTGCGATTGTTTCCAGTGAGAATATCGACAACTGGTCGTGGTTTTTGGCACTCATTCTGATACACGTTACGCAGAAAGAGGGAATTTGTCTTATTTCAGATCGACATGCCGGCGGTAAACAATGTCGAACTGGAATGGCATCCACCAAGGGCGTACCATGTTTATTGCATTCGTCATTTGGCGAGTAATTTTAATCACAAGTTCAACAATGTGATATTGAAGAAACAATTGAAGAAATTAGGTATGTCTGTGCATTACAGGACAATGTTTTTACATGTCGTTACTATATTCATGTTATGTGTTGATTTATACATTGTGTTTGTATATGCAGCTTGTACAACCTCGCACTTAGATTTCGATGTCGGATTACAAACATTCAAAGAATCAAGCCCTCAAATAGCATCATGGATTGATAATATTCCAAAGGAGAAATGGAGTATAGCTTATGATGAACAGGGAAGAAGGTTTGGTCACATGACAACCAATCTTTCAGAGTGCTTTAACAAGGTACTTAAAGGAGCCAAAAGCCTTCCAATTACGTCCTTTGTCCGGTTCACATACGCTCGATTAGTAGCATACTTTGTCCAACATGGTCAAGAGGTCCGTGAGGAGATGGCGAGAGGTAATAATTTCTCCAAATTAGCATGGCAAAAATATATGAGGGCGGTTGATAAATCGGCAACACACTATGTCACTTGTTTTGACTCAATTAAGACAAGATTTGAGGTTCAAGAGACGTACAACATACGGACTCATATGGGCGGTAAAAAATGGTCGGTCTCGTTAGCTGAACGAAATTGTCAATGTGGTGAGTTCATTGCGTATAGGTTCCCGTGTAGTCATGTTATTGCAGCATGTCGATCCACAAACCACGATCCCAGACAATATGTAAATCCTATATATAGTGCAGCGTATCAATGTCAAGTTTATTCACCGCAGTGGTTTCCTATTGGGAATGAGGACTTCATACCACCAACAGTACCACCCATCGTTATACCAGAGCAGAGATTAAGACGTAAAAAAGGAAACCAAAGAGTACACGCATACGCAATGAGATGGATTCGAGGGAAGGCTCGACGACTCGAACAACATGTGGCTATTGTAAGGTTGTCGGTCACAATAGGCGTAATTGCCCTTCACGCAGTCAGGACCAATGATGTACTTGGTGGTTATACTTATGTTAACCATTTTCAGTATTTAATAAACAATACTTTTCGAATATGAGTAGAATCCATTGTCCTGCATAATACATCAAATAATGATAACTACATATTGTCAAACATACTGATGCATACAACATAAAAATAACATACAATTAAACACCATCCTAGTCTAAGTTTAACGGATAAAAACTAATAATTTAGTCATGGTCCGCATGGTATCCTCCACAACGACTCATGTCATGCTCGTATGGTGACATATTGCATCGAAATAGCGCTCCCCTAACCGGACTTCGCCTAACGATGTGGTCAATGTCATAAGCACCATCATCATCATTGTCTTCATGTCCCTGATCCATTGCCGCTAGTATTTCATCTGTTGAATATTGTCTGAAACTAGGAGAATGTACCAAGTGAGACGAATGTGTCGTAGGCATCGAGAAAATCTGATCGTGTTCTGACCGTGGCGTTGGAGCAGTGGGCCTGTAACATTCTTCAAATGTGTCAGATCTGGGTGTGGACTGCAAACCAGAAGAACTAGGCCCAACTGAAGTTTGTCCAGCTGTACTAGGCCCAGCTTCATACATGGGGTATGATGAATGTGGGACCTCGGCCTGCGGCATCGACTGTCCTGGTACCCAAGGGGGGTACTGTGATCCAAGAACATACTGTGGTGGCCACTAGTACTGCTGGGGTAGCCCCGAAAGGTACCCAGGTGCATAGAACATGCCTGGAGGACATGGAGGAATAGGCGGTACAACCACTGTTGTGTCTGCAACTGGCAGAGTGGAGTGGTGAAGGGGTAACCCCTCATGACGTGCTCGTCGGTTACGACGAACAACTGGAGGAGGGGCTTCGGTCTGACGCTGCACGAGTGGTGCTGCAACATCTCCAGGATCTGATAGTCTGGATACATCAGCGCATGCGGCCAGCACTCGAACCACCTCCTGGTATATCTGACTCATGTCAAACGCACCCTGTGCCTCAGGTGAAAGCATGTGTACAACAGTCTCTGCTCAATCTGCCTGCACAACAATAATTATTAGCGAATATAAAATATAAATTAACCTGCAAATTACACAACTATAAGTAAAATGTGTACCACATGTGCATTCAAAGCGTTTTTGCGGGTCATCCAACGACGTGTAACTGAGTAATACCACTGCATGTACTCACTGTTGGCGGATAGGTACCCATCTCTCCGCATAGGTTGAACGTTTTGCAACACAAGGGCGTCTCTATTTGCCCACTGATTAATAAAGAAAGCATGGCAGTGAGTCCAATCCACGTCTGTCTTACCCATTATGCTAATCGTTAGCAGCTCACTACAATTAATAGGATCGTCTGGAATTGGCTGGTCAAACCCAAACTGACACATAACTCTATCCGGCTGCTGGTAAACGACAATCTCATAGCAGATAAGAGGATAGACAGCCAACCATCTCCGCGCCATGTGCACATCCGGTGGATGGACTATGTCTACAACCTCATAAGGCCTCCAACGAATGTATCTCCTGCGCATGACATCAATATGATGTCGATATCTGCGAATATTGGTATGTACGCTCTGTCGCGTTTCGTATACATTAAATCTGCAACAACATAAATGTTGAATGAGCAACATATACTCTAAATACTTTCAAAACTGGAATACTAACATATTGAAGAACCAATACCTGTGCGCATATATCTCGCGCTGTATCACCTCCTGGTCTTCCACCGTAGGAAGGTTAGGAGAAATGGTCGGGAATCGCGTCCAAGCCCACAACTGCAACAACAAAGCACATCCACCCATCTCACGACGTGCTGGACGTGTCACCTTACACAACTCCCTATATAATGCTGCAAGAACCGCAGAGCCCCAACTGAATGTGCCTGTGCGCTCAAAATCATCCAGATATAACAAGTAACGAGCTGGGACGAAGCTTGAAGCGGTGTCAACAAACAACATACTGCCTAATATGCGCAATATCAATGCACGAGTGTATCTCCGGCGTCCTATTTCTGTGGCAGAGTGGACCTCATAAACATCAAACTGGTCCCGCAAAAAATGAAGGTTTAACAAGCTGCCCTGCAAATCACGATCAGCAGTCGGCTCAACCCCTAACAGGTCACCAATGATAGCCCGAAAGTTATGACGTCCGTGACGACCACAAACAACATGACCATCGGTCGGCAGCCCCAACAGATGATGTACATCCTCGAGGGTGATTGTCACCTCACCCATCGCCATATGAAACGTACGTGTCTCTGGACGCCATCGCTCGACAAGCGCTGAGACAAGGTGATGGTCAATCTAAAAACACAAAATTAACATAAGAATAACGTATACGTGACAATACAATGAAAACAAGTAATATGAACTGAACACAACATTGCAGGTATGTGGACCTCATGATTGCGCAGACACGCAACGTGATAAAAACCAGCTTGTGTAAGCCACGGGTGGATCTCCTCAGGTATAGCTGCATGGTTGTGTGTCACGGCATGCCGAACATTAAGTACACGGTCCCGCATAGTTGGATCACCCTGGGAATTCCACACATACGTGGATATATGTTTCTGCTGTAGTGTAAGGAGACTCGTATCGATGGACCTGGGTCAATGACGCTCAACGCATCCGATGGTGTCGATGGAACATGCTCATTGTGATCCATTACTCTATCTAAATTTTTCCATGTAAAATTAAAAAACAATCCTGAACAATAAAAGTCTAGTTTGTCTAAAAAATTATATACGTTAATTAACAAACAAATTAATATCCTAATGTAATAACATTGTCATTTTTTATTAAATATATCTAATTTCGGGAACAATGGTCTGCCTAAAAAATTATATACGTTACTTAACTTCATACCACCAGAAGTATACTTAATAAAAAAAAGGGTATAATTAGCCATTTTCAATTTTTACGGATAAAGTTATCAAATACTGGGGTGCATTTAATAATTTTATATATTTTAAAAAATATATAAATTTATTTGCCTTTTCAAATTACTCAAATAAAAAAAATTATAATTAATAACAACTTTTTAAATTATATCTTTTTAAATTTTATTAAATTAAATAAATAAATAAGTACTTCAAATATATTATTTAAATAATTTGAAAAAAAAAAATTGAAGTCGGATGGTTTCATAGTCCATCATATATCCTCTAACTTAACAATAATAAACTAACATTAAATATCCTCTAACCTAATGTTTTAAATCACCAACATAAATAGTATTTAAGAAACTAAAAATACATAAATACTAAATATATTCACAAATTAAAATATAAATTACTAAATTACAAAAAATGAAAACACAAAAATAAAACAAAATAACTAAACCATGAACATCACGGAGTGCAAAGCTAATTATATTTATCAACTATAATATATAATTAATTTGCTTCATGTTACTATATATTAAATTTTTTTAAATAAATTAAATTATGCACTTTAACATAACAAAATGTCACTCTAATATTTCTATAATCCAATATATATTACATTATTAACATTAAATATCCTCTAACCTAATGTTTTAAATCTCCAACATAAATAGCATTTAACAAACTAAAACTACATAAATACTAAATATATTCACAAATTAAAATACAAATTACTAAATTAAAACAAATAGAAGAAACACATAAATTAAACAAAATAACTAATCATGAATATGACAGAGTGCAAATCTAATTATATTTATCAACTATAATATATAATTTATTTGCTTAATGTTACTATATATTATTTTTACTTAAATAAATTAAATTAACTACTTTAACATAACAAAAATTCAGTCTAATATTTGTATAAATTCATCATATAATCTCTAACTAAATAATTATAAATTAACATTAAATATCTTCTAACCTAGTATTTTAAATCTTCAACATCAATATTATTTAATAAACCAAAATCACATAAATAATAATTATATTAACAAATAAAAATATAAATTACCTAATTATAAAAAATGTAAACAGAAAAAAAAAAAAAAAAAAAAAAACTAACCTGGAAGTCTGCTGAGAGGAAGCAACCAAGCAAGCTGAGGGAGTGGAGGAAGACACGGAAAGTGACCAGCTTCTTATAGTGGTCCCAAGGCTTAATTCGCTAGAGCCACATGTGAGTTCCTGTGCGCCACGTGTTGGAAAAGCAGAAACCGCTGACAATCAAAGCGAAGTTCTCTTCCACGTAACTCGCGCCTGGCATCAGCGATTTACACAAATTCGCGGTCAACCGCAGCGATATTGACCGTGTCAGCGCCTTACTTTCCAGCCAATCGCGACACGCCACATGAGCCACAGATATCGCTTGTGCAGCCTGTGAAGTATGCACTGTGGCATTTCATCGAATTCTATTCACGGTGTGGCAGTTTGGCCATTTTTTTTTCCAACTGTGGCATTTTGGCCACTGTGCCCACCAACAATGTCCACTAACGGAAGTCTGTACCTGTTTGTTTTGTATGTGTTGTCTATTAGGAAAACACCATTATATGCATTGCTCAACTTCACTGCATCTGGATGTGTCCAAAATAGGTCACGTATGACATTTTCATCCTTTACTCTATGCCAATGAATATACATGTCACGATCAAGAAGCTTCATCAAATGTTGCAATTCAGTATTATCTTCTCTGATACGCGTACGATATGTATATCTTGCATTCATTACCTGCTTCAAAGATGTACAATTATTGGGATTATGCTCTTTCACAGTTAGGAAAATATTCTTAGGCTTGACCATCGACCGTGTCATATTATGCACTACAACCTTCTCTTCCTTTGTCAGTCGACCAGCATACGGGTGTCCACATAATGACTTTCCCAAAGCATGATTATGAATGCCACATAATAATTTCATCATCCACCCTTCACCTCCCGGTATTGGTTTGGCTCGCAATTTAAACGGACAATTGCATTTTCTAGTGCTAGTCACTGTAGGTACCATGTTTTTGTTGAATGTGCTATACTTTCCACTTCTCTCACAACCAATTAAAACAAATGATGTTCTTCCCTTCTTTCCAGTATGCATGTCCGACCTCATTATCACGGCTACAAAACCATTGTCATATGCAACAGTTCTAGCCCATTTTAATACATCCTCACGAGAAGGGAACACCTAACAAATCGATAATCAGGTTTAAGTTCCATAAATCACTTATTTATAAACATTAACTAATTTAAAATAATATACATACCTTACAAGTATTGAACGCTGCAGAACAATTGACTGAACAATCAGTATTTTCAAATGCACTATGTTCATCTCCGATATCTTCATTCATATCAAATCTACCAGATATTATACTATCATACATCCACTCATCGTTGTTCATCTTCACAAATGACAACAAACTTACATAAATCACAACACAAACACATAATAATAATTAACAACATTATAACCACATTATCAACAACATGTTATACGTTTATTTTCAACATGCAAAATTACAAAATACAACAATATATTCTCACCTACTTATTTTATTATTAATTAAAATCAATTTTTAATAATTAAATTCATTTATTTATATCGTACAGATTGGCTAATCCGTATATAGCATACGGATTGCCTAATCAGTATGAACCATACGGATTAGCTAATCCGTATGCTATACAGGGATTAGCCAATCCGTATGTAGCATACGGATTAGGCAATCCGTATGGCTCATAAGATCAACCCATTCTACATTAACGTACGGATTACCTAATCCGTAAATTCTATACGGATTATCAAATCCGTATATGCTAAAAAATCAGCTTACCTTCACCGACAATTGCACCACCATCGTCTGCGACTCCGACCAACCCAACAGCGGCAAAGGCAAACACCACCAGCCAAAACGACCAAAACCAACACCTTCCACTCACAATGGACTCAACCAAAGCTTCAAGTCGTTCATGGAAATCAAAAAAAGATGCTCAGCTTCTGTTATAAACAATGGAGGGTATTATTGGCATTTAAATAAAATTCTGGGTGTATTAGTTGTTTGGCTGGTGTATAAAGTTTTTCCCTTAACAGAAATATTCACTGCCTGAATTGAGCAGAAAAATTCTGTGAGACCTAAGACCTTCCTTTAAAAATGCATGTATATATACACAGTTATTTTAATAAAATTTTATAGATAAAGTTATTAAAAGAAGTTACTTCATGTATAATTTTTTTAAAAGCAAATCACATCAACCAATGTTATCACCACTATTATTATTGTCGTTATCATTATCACTATTACAACCATCGCCATATATCATTTTCTAGTTCATATCAAATACAGGCAAAGATAACCCAAAATCTTATCCGATGTAATTAAATATTTGATAGGCTTTAAAGTTTATTTTTCTATTCAATTTCATATCATATTCTTATTTTGCTTTTATATCTTTATCATATTTTAATTGTGAGATGAATCTTAAAAGTTCATATCATTTTTATATATGTAATAATTCTTATTTTTAGAATTATCATGTTATTGGTATATAATATTTATTAATTTTGTTAATGAAATCATTTTTTTTTTATCTATAAGGCTCAAAAGCAAAATTTTACTTAAGTGATTTGAGCCTAATTTTACTCCAATTAAGACATGTTCAAATTTAATTAAATGAAGATTTTTTTTTCCTTCTGCACTCATTTAACTAACTCGTAAAAAACTTTTACATTATAAATACTTCACAGTATTAGAACTTAAAGCTATTAATTAAATTAAAATAAGTTCACGCCATTAAACTGCACACTCAATAGTTTGTTCTCATTATATATCTTTTCTCGTATTTCGTCATGTACAGAACATAGTGGACCTTGCCTTTTGTTTCCATTGTTAAGATTATTGATCATTGATTCCTTCTCGTCATTTTATGACACGTATACTACTTTATCAGTTTATCATGCACACAAATCACTTCGTGATTTATTGTCCTTTATGAGCGCAGAACTGTCCAATTCCAATATGTCCAATTACTTTTAAGAATGACATTAATTTTTTTTTTATTTCAATTTTTATAATATTATATTATTTATCATATCTTTTGGCTTTCTCTTATTCTAATTATTCATTCCAATTATGAGGACAAAACAAACTTGTTGCATTGTACTAATATTGGAAAATATTAATTTTTGAGTGGGGCTAGTAGCTACACTTCAAATAATTAACAGGAAAAATCATTGTGAACAGCTTCTTACACCATTTTGAATTTCTTCTACGTCATTATTTACTTGAAAATCCAAAAATACTCTTGGCAGTTTTCCTCTTATATTTATGGTACAATTACGTTGGTTGCAGCTTTCCCCTTTTATTCACTTCATTTTGGTGCTATTGCCTTTGCTGGAACGCTATTCATTGGTGGTTTTCTGTGGCATTGTGGTGATTTTGTCGGAGTTGTGGCTTGGTGGTGGCCGTCGGAGTCGTGAAGTGGCGTCGGAGTTGCAGAGATGGGTGGTTTTTGTTTTTGTGTGTCGTATGGATTAGGTAATCCGTATGGGATTTACGGATTACCCAATCTGTATAGTTCACACGGATTGTCCAATCCGTATAGACCATATGGATTGTGTAATCCGTAAATCCCTTACGGATTACCCAATCCATACTGGATTTATGGATTACCAAATCCGTATTGTATTAAATTAGCAATTTGTCAAAAAAAAATAAAAAAATGGTTAAAGCATGTATTTAAGGAAAGTTAAAATTTGGATTCATTAGAATTGAGTTTAATCTTAGAAATTATTTGAGTTAGTAAATACAATTTAGAAATTTGTGAATTGTTTATGTAAATGGTGATGTTTACACTTTAATGAGTTATTTAAAAAATGTTAATTTATGGATTGGTTATGTAAATAGTGATTTATTTGTGTGTGTGTGTTTAGTAATGATTAAATAAAATTTGTAGTCGATAGGATGGACACTGATGAGTGGATATATGAAAGTATTTTGTCGGAAGAAAATTATATGGATGAAGACATTGGAGCGGACCCTGATGCGTTTGAAGACAACGATTGTGTAGTTGATTTTTCTGCAGCATTCAACACAACTGAGGTATTAATGTGATTTTGAATTTTGAATGTAGTTAAAGTTGTTAAATGATTAAATTAAGAAGTTTACAATATTTTATCCATTTGTGTAGGTGTTTGAATCCTGTGATGCAGTATTGAAATTGGCTCGTGTGGTTGCATTTGAGAATGGTTTTGTAGCGGTTATAATAAGGAGTGACAGTAAAACTGGAAAAATAGGAAGGACGTCATTTGTGTTAATTGGTTGTGAAAGGAGTGGAAAATATAGACAATGGAAAAAAGGTTTGACTCATTCGAGCACTGGTACTAGAAAATGCGAGTGTCCTTTTAAGCTGCGGGGCAAACCAATTCCGGGAGGTCAAGGGTGGATGGTGAAGCTAATATGTGACAATCATAATCATGTTTTGGCTAAGTCGTTCTGTGGACACCCATACGCTGGTCGACTAACTGAGGAGGAGAATATCATTGTTGCAGATATGACAAGGTCGATAGTGAAACCAAAAAATATTCTACTACCTTTGAAGGAACACACACTACTAGAAAAGCAGCTTTCAACATCGGTTATTTTGGACTTTTAACATCGGTTCTCGAGCGATGTTGAATCAGGCGACGTTGAAAGTGGAGAATTTAACATCGGTTTTGAAAACCGATGTTACCAAATGTAAAGCACATCGGTTTGTCATCAATAACCGATGTGGAGTTGTCATACATGAAAGCGCTGAAAAGAGTA